>JAYMSP010006441.1:0-11645 GCA_036897095.1 Plantago elongata | reverse complement strand
AGCTGTTGAAAATGGGTGAATAGTATAGCCATTTGAGTTCTACCCATTTGAATTGGCATCCAAACACAAAAATCACAATCAGCCATCCAAATGCCCATCAAAATTGGCATACAAACAGCTACTAATTTCTTTCAATACTAATTTTTCGTCTCAACTGATACTGAGCAGTTACAATTAGATTTATATTCATCCGAGAAAAGTAAATTACAATCGAACATGATCCAAATTACAATATAAATGATGTCAAGCAAAAGAAAAATTAATGTACAATTACACTTGAATTACGATTGTTTCTACTCAACGATGACTATTGCATTAATCATACAAAGTATTTTTATGTACCATCTTAAAATCTGATCGGCACTGATGCTTTTTCGATGTTTATCCACGCACTCTACGGAGTCAGATCTGCACATTCCCTCGGATCGTCATACGAATTTTAGCTTTTGAATCTGCAAAAAAAATCGGTATTCTTCACTATTCTGAAATCAAATTTAAGGACTACAGAAACAATGGAGAGCAGGATGGTGTGAAGTACAAAGAAAATTAGCTTTACAACTTGGAATATAGTACTGTAAATGGAGAAGAAAAAGAAAAGGAGATGATATAACTCACCGTACTGGCGGTTTCCACCAAAAACAAGAAGATAATAAATGACAAGTTTGTGGGTATTAGGGTAGTTTATATTCAGCTAATTACTAGGCTGGACTAGGCTGGCGGGCTTGGCTGCGCTTCATGCATCGAAAATCCGTCCCAAATTTATTTCTTTGTATGGCCACACACAAATTTAAAAAAAAAAGTATTTTTTTAATTAATAATATATAAAAAGATTGAATAAAGTAGGTTAATTATTTAACAAAGTGTAAGATATAGTGAATAAAATAGGAATAAAAGATTTTATATTTAAGATGTATACATACATAATTAAGTGAATGTACTGTTCACAAGCCGGGTCTTAAAGAAAGCTCGAGCTCGACTTACTCGATAAGGTAAACGAGTCGGAGCTCTTCATTTTGTGCTCGTTTATCTAACGAGCCAAGCCTCGTTCAACTCGATAAGGCGCGTGTTCTTATGTAAATATTGTATACTTATTCCAATGGATAAGTCTCTTTGAAGCTTGTGAAGGCTTACATTTTTTTGAGTTCGAACTCGTTACAAGTTAATCGAATTCGAGATCGACTGGGCTCGTTCAACAACACTATCTTTCTCAATAAAGCAAGAGAGAAGCATATGCTCTTAGCCATCTTATATCCACATGCTGATCTAATCCAATCAACAAATAGGACATCTTAAGGGAATTGTGAGAGTCGATTGGATCAGTTTGTATATATGATCGAGTATTAATGAGAAGCTACTCTTGTCAAAGTGAGCTAAATAGTTGTAGTCATATTGTGATATAGTAAAAGGTGAATATGGGTTGGCAGGATGCGCGTGAGAGACGAATAAAAGAGTGAGAGGGAGTTTTCATGAGCAGTTGACGTGAATATAGTAGATGTGGGGTTTCCTTAATGAGAGTCTTTGATCGTGTCAACTAGACTAACTAAATCGATGATTTTCAAAAAGTTGTCGTTGCTATACACTGCTAATCTCAGCTTCCTCAGATTGGCAAGGTCAAAGGCGACCAAGTCAAAGGAAGACAGATTAACCTCGGACAAGGTTCAAGGATAAAAAGTGAACCTTGTGTTAAGCAAGATTTATATGACGAAGATGGTTTTTAGAGAAGAGCTAGCCCATAGGTGCGAGTCGAGCCTTATCGAGGGGCTCAACTCGTTAAGAGTAATTATTTTTTATAATAAGGCTCGTTAATTCTCGTAATTTTTCGAGTTTGAGCTAGGCTTGATCCCATTTATTACTCGTTCTGTTGACGAGCCCAGCTTGAGCTTGGACTCAATTACATGCTTTCAATTATTAAATCCTACTTGCACATTTTCAACCACAAAATTACATCACTCATGAAGAAAATTCACTTGGACATAATAGTCCAAATAACATAAATGTTTTTAGCTGGACATGGATACAAAGAAGAAATCACAAAAAATTAGTTATACCATCTTGTTCTAGTAATAAATGCACTGTCAGATTGTATGAAGTAAATTGGATGATAAAAGTTTTGAATATCATTTTTGTAGTGAACCACATAAATATAATATTATCTTAATTAAATATATAATTAGTCCATATAAATTCTTTTATTAGTGTGTTGTGTCTATCACAAATGATTATATTATTTTTGTTTTCTATTTTTTTTTCATCTCGTATTAGTGATAGTGTAGGAAATGATAGTATGAGATGGTTGTTGCAATTAATATTGCAGCGTTGGTTTGACTTTACGGATAATAATTTAGAAATCATATTTGTATCAAATATCTATAACCATAAGCCTCTCATCTTGAGACTAATGTGTATTTTTGTAACACTTTCTTCCATGAGATACTAAATCTCATACTAACAGTCTTCATTTTTTATAGTAACTCTAGTCATTTACCATAGAAAATAGAAGTATAATATGGGTTTATGTCGCATGTTTATTTTTTATTAAATACCATTACACAATTAGATTATGATATTGATAAACCTCGAATTAAATATTTTATAAAAAGTTAAGTTATCTTGTTATTTCATGATAGCTCTGACCACGAAGTACATCCACTTGACCTCCAATCAATAGGTCGAGATTCGAATCATCTTTAATTATTTCAAACAAAAATTTATCCCATGATATCATTTATTTCTTCCAACATTATTATCTCCAACAATATTTTGGTTTGGATAACGTTACCCAAGCTAAAAGTATATTTTGACTATGTTGATCTACTCATCTATGAGTTAGTTGGTGCGGTTGTCACTTGTCGTTCTTTATCATACCATAATGCCTAGCCTATGGGCATGGCATGAGAAATTTGGCATGTGCAGAGTCCAATCGTATGAGTCTGCTACCTTAATGAATTGTCCAGACGCAGAAGAAGTAATTTAACAAGGGTGTTGGCATAGGCCTACCATGTGTAAATACTGGCATGCAGAAAGTTGTCGTAACTATACCAAAGAGCTAGCTCCCTGGAGTACATAGCTTTGCTTTAAGTGATCCCTGTGGTTTATCCTTGACTCTATTACAGGTTCCTTTATCGCCATATCATCATATACTCAGGGACGGACATATAAATATATGTCAGAAATAATAAATTATTTTACTATAAATTTAATTAAAAAAATTCATTATTAATGACTCTCACATAGTAAAGAATAATGTTTAGACTATAATTTTTTAAATTATGTGCTCAGAAACGAGAGGAATTAGATATAATATAACTTTGTTTAGATTGAATAATTTTTTTAAGTATATTAATTAAATGAATTTACCATTGAATAGAAAAAAATAAAGAAACAAAGAGAGTTAAATGAAATAAAGTTAAGTATTTATAAAATATGATTGTGAAATGTAAACTAAAAGAACATTAAAAAAGATAGAAATAATAAAAAAATGTTACTGAATCATAAAAAAACAATAAAAAATGTCAAGTAAATGGTAGAAATCAATATAAATAAAATGGTTGGAAAATCTAGCATTATTAAGAATTGAACTTGTGATCAATTGGCATGGGAAAGCTTTATGTAAAATAGATGCACCAGCTAAGCTATACTAATTTCTTTCACAATTTATTATTATTAAATATATCACTATTCATTAAATATTTGAAAGGGGTATAATAAACATTTCATGTTTAAAATCGAGGGGTATCGATTGCTGTGGGTCCCACGTCGTATGTTGTCCGTGACTGCATATACCATGAGGCTGCGAATGTCGTAACATGGTAGAATGAATAATGACACCCTTGAAAATGGAGTAAGAGATGGTTTCAACTCAAGGTATGGGAATTTGAAATCGAAACAATCTAAAAGGAAAAGGCAAGAATTCGAAGGGGGAGTATATTGCTATAATATAGATTTGGAGTTATTCTAATTATGAACATGTAGGTCTGAATTAGCATGATCAGTCTTCATGACAAAAGTCTTGCAAATTTACCTCCAATCTCCAATCCACTCAGTGATAATGTTCTGCATTAATTTTAATATATCTCATAAAAATCCTCCGAGAATTCGAAAAAACCTCTAATTTTTTACACATATTATTTAACTTTTATATAAATAACATGTATTTTAGTTTTCACAAATATTTGTCTAGTTTTTCATTTTATATCTTTATGTTGTGCATTTGTGTTGAACCGTCTAATTTTTAGTATGTGTTATCTAATTTTTACAACATATTTTTTAGTTTTATACTATATTGTCTAGTTTTGTAAATGATCTTATTTAGTTTTATTACTTGTACATAAATTTCATTCGATGGAATCTATATTATCTAGTTTTACATTATATTGTCTAGTTTATAAAGAAATTCTCTAGTTTTTACATGATAATAAATTTACACTATTGCTTAATTTTTACATTAAATTGTCTAGTTTTTACTTAACTGGTTTTAATGAATCCGGGTCAAAAGATCCGCAGAAAATTATCTAAAGTTAAATTACAAAAAAAAGGTATAATTGTTTAATTTTAACATTTTAAAGGGACTTTTAGGACTCTTCAAAATGTAAGGTCTCTCGCAAGATGGATTCTAATTTTAATATGAGTAACATTTTTAATAATTTAACCTGAGGTAACTTTGAGGTGGTGCATATACCTTAATAATTTATTTAATTTTTCAGTTTCTATTCAATTTTAATACTCATTCCGTTCCGTTAGAATTGAAACAAATTTTCGTTTTGAACGTGCCATCAAAGTGAACTAAATTTTTATTTTCAAAATAATTCCACAATACAACTTATTTTTAACCATATATTATTAGGCCCATATCTACTTTTATATATCAAATTCATTCTTAATTATATATTACATATTTTATTTAAAAGTGTGCATATAATAAATGCTTCGTAGCTTCTTCATGGGCTAATAACTGGGCCAATCGAAAGTTATGTGGATTCTGGACAATTCTCGTAATAAGAAGAAAACGATAAGACCGATGCACAAATGGCAGGCCCATTATGCATATAGATCACGCGTTTCAACAAAATTCTTGGCGCTCACCCAAGACTCAAAACAATACCCCATAAAACGACATCGTTCCAATCACTCTGTACTCGCTAGTCGCTACTCTCTCATTACTAGCACCTACCAGCTCTTCCTAACCGAAATTCTTCCACTTCTAATCATGGCGGAATCAGAGGTAAGCATCTCAATTCACCATTGAAGCCTCCTTTTTTTGATTTCTACTCGATTTCACTAACCTATTCTCCTTCATTATCAGCAAAACATTGAGGCGTTGAAGAAGGCGTATGCAGAAATGATACTCAACGCTGCCAGAGAGGCGGCTGCTCGTGTTCTATCGGCGGAGTCTCGAGCACGCAGGTTCGAGCAGGATTTGGTTTGCACCAGAGATGAGGCTTCTCGATTGCTTCACCGTTCCAGACAATTGATCGATGCTCAGGTAGTTTATGGAGTTTTCGATAAACGATTGACTGCCGCTTTTAAAATTCGTTTGGAATTGTCGAAGTAGTTGGTAGTTTTATATGAAATGCGTGACAATCGAGTTAAATTTCATTTTCTAGCTACAGAATTTGCGTGAATTGAAGGATTAGGATCGGATTGATTGAATTGTTTTGATGTGATTACTGATTAGGAGTCTATTGAGTCGTAGAATTGGGTGTCGACTTAGTGCGGCGTTAATTATGTAGAATTAGTGAACTTACAAAGATGGCAGCTAAGGTGAAATCAATTTGTGCCTTGTTCAATTTCATTTTGCTAGTTTTTGAAACTTAATAGTGAATTTGAGTGCCTATGTTGAAAAATAAGGTTGTTATAACTGGATTGATAAGCTTGCGTGGTATGATTATGAATCTATGATGCTATTGGGCTGTGAAATTAATTGATGCTCCTTGTGAGTTGTTTGAAAAACGTGGAGAATTATTGAAACATTGGTGATGATTACATGTGAAATCCATGTGTATAGAGTTCAATTTCATTTTGGTGCATAAAAGATCTGCTGGTATATTTGAGTGCCTATGTTGAATTAGAGGATTAGGGTTCGATTGATAAACTTATTCTATATAATTATGATGCGGTTGTGTTTATAAATCAGGTTATTTAGGAGGAAGGATTTTTTGTAGCACGAGTTATATTCTCCTTTCTGATATTTGAAAACTCCTGTAGAATTATTGAAACTTCAGTAGTTATTTGTCATATTCTGAGTGTCTTTTGTTCAATTCATAAAGTGATTCAATATAACTATGATGCTACATGGTTATAGAATCAGGTCATTAGAAATGACTGGCTGCGTATAGCTTGAGGTGTGTTTAAGAATTGAGATTCTTGATGCTCCTTGTCCTTGTAAATGTTTGAAAACTATTTTAGATTTACTGCAAGTTCGGTCTTTATACATAATATCATGTGTCCACTTTCATACCACTGGGCATAAAATGTGATAATATATTGAGTGCTTGTGCCTAATCAGAGGATGAGGATTCAGTCTACATACGTATTCCATACGATTATGATGCTAGACTTATAAAATTAGGTTTTGCTTGATGACTGACTTCATGCTTCTTGAATAATGTTCAGCAATTGAGTTTCTAGATGCTCTCTGTTAATTAAAATTATGAGTGATTTGATTAATATGGATAAACTTTATAGGATAAAGAAGCAGAGAATAAGTTGTTGAATCAGAAAACGAGATTTGATGAGCTTGAGTCTCAGCTGAATGAAGCAGAAATGGTTATACTAGACCTTAGATCAGAACTGGACGAGGCGCAGGAGCAACTGGGCAGGGAGAAGAAAAAAGCGCGGTATTCTCTACTTCAAATTGAGAATGAAAAAGTGATGCCGGATGCTGATGTTGGTGCTTATGAGCTGTCAACTGCATCTTTAGACCCTGGACTCGAACTTATCACTGTGGATGGCAACCTTTCATGCCCGGAAGGGGATAAACTCAGCCTTTGTTTATATCCAGATAAATTAATTGAGAATACGAATTCTGAAAGTGTTGTTCACTGTAGTAATGGTCACAGTGTTTCCACCTATGTAAAAGAACCAGAGACGGTCACTTCTTCTATAGACTCTGGACTGGGGCGTGTTACTGTTAATGGCAACAACAGTTCATTCTTGGAAAGGGATATGCTCAAACGTAAGAGTTGCTGCCTGGATAAATCTACCAAGACTACAAATTCTAACTGTGATGTTCACGCTAGAGATGATCACCATCTTCTTGCCCATGTAAAAGAACGTGAGTTGTTCATTTCTCCTTTGGGCTGTGGCCTGGAACCTGTCACTGGTCATAATGACAGATCTGACTTGGAGATTGATACACTCAAGATGAAGAGTTGCACTCCAAATGAATCAACTGAGACCGAGCTGCTCACTTCTTCTTTGGGCCCTAGACAGGAACCTATCACTGTTAAAAAGCCTGGGCTGCTCACTTCTTTGAACTCTGGACTGAAACTTATTGCTGAAACTTATAGCAGTTCATGCTCAGATGCGGACGAACCCAATATTTGCTGCCCAGCATGTGCTGCTGCAGCAGGGTTAGTGAATGAGGTATCTACTAAGGCTTTGATGTCAGGTTCTCATAGTTATTTAATAAACAAGAATTTTAGTTCAGTTGAAAGTGCTTCAGCATCCGAAGAGGAAGTTCAAAATGAAAGACATGATTCTGTAGTTCGTCGAAGTAGTAGAAAAAGGATAATCAAGCCCTGGGTTAATGTCCTTCGTAGTACTAGAAAAAGAACAGGCAAGCTTGATGTCCACCGAAATACCAGAAAAAGAACGATCAGGACTTGTGATGATATCAAACGAAGTACTAGAAAAAGAACAATCAAGCCTTGGGGTGAAATAAATGCCAAATTTGGAGAGCGGAACTCACGTCGATTCAAAAAACATGGTATGGCGCATCAGCAATTTTCAAATTGCAAGTCCAACAGAGTCAGCTACTGTTTTAAATCTGCTCAAGATATGTTTCCAACAGAAGATGGGACTGAAATCGAGGACAATCTGGGGCAAGATTTTCCAAGTAAAAAATTCAAACTTATTGGGGACCTACAAAAGGATATGAAGTTGATAAATGTGTCAGTAGAGCAAGAGTTTGAGGATGTACAAATGATTGCCGGATCTGTAGATGTGGAAGCAGAGCAGGATACTGAGGATCTTGAAAAGGGAATGGAGTTGATAGACGTGTTGGTAGAGAAGGATGAGCTTGCTATGGAGTTTGATTTAAATAGCTTATCAATAATTGATTGTGATGTAGTAGGCGATGCTGTGAGTAAAGCGTCTGATGTGAACAATGCTGACACACAAGGAAAATGCTACATCACATATAGCAGGCGGAAAAAGAAAATCAATCCATTACCTGAACAAACTTCATCTTCTGGGATGTTTTACGTTTAAGTAATACTGCCTTCAAACAGAATGGTAATTTAAACATTCAATTGTGGTTTCCTGCTTACTCTCCGATGTAAATGCTCGTTTTTCTATATACTTGTGGAGAGAATTATATGAATCACAATATTTTGGTATTAGATGATTAGATCCGTTTGTCTGGAAACAGCATAAATTATGTCATATGGTGTTCCTAAATTGCTTATTTGGGACCTATCCCGGACGTATCGCCTGAAGCTTATTTAGTTATGTGATGTATATATATTAACATAATAAGTGAGTCAATTTTTGTTCATTAAAGAGGTAAAAGGATGCCCCTTGTTTGCTTGCGACTCTCAACAATGTCAACCTCAACTAAATATTGTTGTTATAATTTCTGGTGAACAAAATCTGAATTTTGTCCGGTTTTGTGTCCGTTGTTTGATTTTTATACAGATGAGATGTGTGCGAAGGCCAGAAGCCCAGAAGTGTCATGTTGTGCTAAGATGCCCGGGTAAAATGTACTTCTACGGTTCTACTACCCAAGGCTCAATGTTTCGAAGTTTATAATGTCTTTCAAGTCATGGCTTTATGTACATAATATTTGCAATGTTAGCAGAAATTTCTTGTATGATATTTAAAGGGTATTAGATCCGTGAGTGCGTGTTTCTGCTACTCTGGCTTGTATATATGTAATCTGTATGCATTGCACAATACGCCTTTGGCTCTGACCCTTTTGTGTAGCATCAGAGTCTTATTTGCATTAATTGAGATTATTCGTGCTTGCTGTCTTGAAACTGTTCATCACGAATCATACCAGTTTCTCTTGGTTTCGAATTACCAGCAAGGAAACAAGTTTAAGTCAATGTGAAAATCAAGCTAAATTCTTTGCTCATGAACAATTGCCTCTGTTCTTTCTGATAATTTACTGCTAAAACTGAAGTAATCTGCATGCTCCTTAGCTCTTAAGCACTTGTTACATTGTGTTGGAGGGGAGTTGAGCTGACAGGGCAATGGACTAATCTAATCTAATGTGCGAAGACTGACACGATACATGAGACGGTATCACTTACGAGTTACAACTCGAGCATCAAATGAACTCTTGTGGAGAATATTCTGTCAGTTTAGAGAGGACAAGTGCCTCCAGAAACGAACATGTTATGTCAATTAAAGAGACCCTAGAAAACGTAGGGTAAGTTTTATAATTGGTGCAGATGGAGATTTCATTTGGTGTTATTGGGCAGAATGAGTAATGTCGGGTCAGGTGTTGATGCAAGTGCTCTGTACAGTTTCTGTGATAAGTCAGTTTTCAAGCTCCGGCAATAAGCATGCGGCCCCTTGAGTACTCTATTTCCTTTCACTTTCAGTATTTCAATTCCAAATTAAGCATGCAAAGATTTTTAGGTGATTTTAAATTTGTATTCCTGTGATTTTCGATTTAAAGTGGACAATACTACTTCTAATAATATGTGTGTTACGGACTTACGGTACGTACACTCATGAGCTACCACACCGATCCATATGGTCTGATCTCAATCGTTCAGTAGTAGAGCTGTTTCGGTTTCTAATATTACATCAAAACTTCATTTGTCAAATCAAAATCCAGATGGAGAAATCCGAATATCCACTAGAGTATCTCACAAATCCAGAGTGCGGTAGAAAGGAAGATATATTATGATCACTTTTAACTTTAACATGCTAAAGCCGGTGCACGCTTCATCCTTGAAAAAACACACAAACAAGTGACAGGCCATTGGAAATATATCCCAAGTAATACACTACTCCCTCCCAATCTCATTTAAAATGAAACATATCTCAAATATACAGTTTTTAAGAAAAATATATAATATATAGTTAAGAATGAATTTGAAATAATATATACGTGCGGACCTAATAATATATGGTTGAAAATGAATTGTATTATGGGGTTATTTAATTTTGATGGAACGTCTAAAATAAAAAATTATTTTATTCTGATAGGATATTTAAAATAGGAAATTATATTTCTTTCAAGGAAGTAATACATTACTAAGAAGAGAAAGTGTAAGTAAGAAGCAATGATAAGGTTTTAGCACTTGATAATCTCAATGTTTTCTTGTCCGAATCCAAACCAACTCATCACCATCATTCGATCATTACAAAACCAAACAGCCTGCTGCTACCTCTGTTGCTGGTCACATTCTTTTTTGCCACAATGTACTCAAAACCAGTGCCTTGTACCTTTCTTCTAGCAAAGTGCTTTGGGAGTAAACATTAGCTCATTTTCAAATTGTAAATCTTATTCATGTTATTTCGATATCATCCAACCTGGATGATACCGCTTGCATCATCAAAACTTCCCACAATATAATATTAAATAATTATATCACCTCACCCCACACTGTAACAATGGACCTATAATGTATATAATCAATTATACCGTCATTCAATTGTCAATTTTTGTAAATTTTAACTCCATTTACTTGTTTAGGTTTAAACTAAACAATTATTCATTCACCTTAATCCAAATCCTTATAATTAACCCAACACCTTGCTTATCATGTTAAGCCTCAAATTGTTCCATTTTGATACTCTGTAATATGTCAAACTCCAAATACTTGTTTATTAACGCTAACTTGACAATTTATTAACTCTCGGTACTATTTTAGACAAACACGGATATAATACCATTCCATGACAAGTGAGCAAACCAGAACACAAGCTTATGCTTACTTGAAATAGTTAATATTGTGAATAATATTGATAATGTATAAATCAATGTTTGTATTGATGATTGAAGGAGATCAAATACTCCAAGAATGATACAATGATTTAATGGTTTACAAATGAAGCTATATATATATTGAGAAGAAGAAAGAAATAACTAACTATCTATCTATCAACTAACTAAACTAACAACTAAACTAACTTAACTAACTTGAAACTACTCATAAGACCCCCATCAAGATGCATATGTATATCTACAAGATGCATCTTAGAAATGAATGAAGAAAATAAGTCATTTGCCGAAGGTTTAGTGAACACATCTGCCATATTTTCTGAAGAAGGCACATGGATGATTTTGATGACATTTGCCTTCAATTTCTCCCTTGTGAAGTGATAATCTATTTGTATATGCTTTGTATTCTCATGAAAAACTGGATTTTCAGCAATACCTATAGCATTCTCTGAATCTGTGTAAATAGCAACTGGATCATGATGCACTATACCAAGATCTTTGAGAAGAAACACAAGCCATTGAACCT
>JAYMSP010006440.1:0-11645 GCA_036897095.1 Plantago elongata | reverse complement strand
GAAACATTTGGTTGTGAACCATTTGTTTGTAAGGATCTTAGAATAAGATATATTGTAAGGAGAACTCAATTATCTGTTCTAGTGAATTCCAGGTCTCAGAAAGGCCGAAGTGGACTAGTTGGAGGATTACGCCACCTCCAGATACCACCATAAGTTGATGTGTTATTTACTTATTGCATTTACATTCTAGCATCACACACACACACACACACACACACACATTATTACTGCAAAGCACATTTACGTTTATCTATTCGCTTAAAGTCTCTCGCTCTCTGAATTTATCGATGAATGTTTGAAAAGACTATTCACCTTCCCCCTCTAGTCCTTTCCTTTGTCGTTATCTGGACCAACACTAATCTTAGAAACATTTTCGGAGACAGTTAATTGAAATAATTTGAATTGAACTATACATAGTAATTTCAAGAAAACTTGTGCCTACGACAAATCACATAACATGCAATACGTGATTATTTAATATAGCTCCTTTAATATTCTATGTTAAAGCTATTTTACATGGGCAATATAATAGAAACTATCAATGAAAGATGGTATACTTTATCACTCCCTCCACTTCACTAATAATGCTACAATTTTCTGACTGAACATTTCACTGAAAGTGTTACAATTCTAAATTTTACTTTCATACCAAAGTTCCCCACATTTTACAATTATTTACAACATTTATATAGTAAAGAGTGAATTTAATAAATGGGTAATAAATCAAGACTATTTTACAAGATGTAAATCACTTATAAATGACAATATAACTATTAGAGATTTGATCGTGATTAAGATGGAAATAACTCACTTATAGATGACGAGTGTAAGTCGAAAAAAAAGAATTATGAGAGATTTAATTGTGGTTAGGTTTAAAAAAGTATTCAGTTAAAAAAAGAATAAAATTAATTGTTCGGATAAATGAATAAAAGTAAAAATAAAATCCAATGAATGGTCCCCACCGCATGGGAGGATTTGTAGGGATAAAAAAGAAAAAATGTAATAAGATGAAACACACATGACAAGAGATAGAAGTATCTTTTCGTAGGATTTTGATTTCATTTCGTGTCAAAATTAAATTTTTTCCCCTCTTTCTCTCTTCAAAATCAAACCCCCGTTATTCGTTTGTCTTTTTTCTCTCTGTCAAAAACGGAAACTCCTCTGAATTTTTCTTTTTCTTCGTTTTACTGCTCTGTATAAATTGCGGTGGAGATCGGAAGTCTCCGCCGCTAACCGATCGGCAGGATTAGCAAATCTGACAGAATTTATTAGTTTTGTTTGTGGTTGTATATATATATTATATTGAGGGAGAGAGAATGGTTACATGTGGTTAACGTGCAATGTAGGGAAAAACAGCGAGGAAGAAAGAAAAAAAGAAATGAAATGAAGAGAGAGAAAGATAGAAGAAGAAGAAGAAGAAGAAAGGTATAATCAAAAAACAAAAGAAAACAAATGAAACTGATTTGAAGAGAGAATCAAGCAACATAGTTGAGTTAGCTTGCTTTCTTGTTGTTGTTGTTGTTGTTGTTGTAGAAGAAGAAGAAGGAGGTTATGTGCACGGCACAGAAACCCAGATCTCTCTCTTCAATCATCCCAATCCACCCTTGCCTTTTGCCGCAATTTATTCCTTTCTCTTCTCCTTGTTAAATTCTCACTTCCTCTTTCTTGCTTTCTACTCTCTCTTTCCGAGTTTTCCTTGCAATTCCAAGCTGATCCTTGACGAAATTGCTGCCTTTCACTTCAAGGTAAGATTTTTCGACCAAAATTTTGTTAGGGTTGGGTTGGTTCATGAATTCACTTAATGTTTCTGTCTAAAGTTCGTGTCTTGTGAGCTGTGAGTGATCTTAAATGCAACTGTAATCATGTGATGTGAGTTGTATTGGGGAAAAACAGGTGCTTTTCTTTTCGTTAGGTTTGGTTTACCTAATAATTCAGCTCAATTCAATCTCTTCTTCTTCTTCTTCTTCTACTTTGTAACTGAATTTCTCATTTTTAGGTCTTCAACCTTCTTTGTTTCTCAATCTGTTCTTCTTATTCTGCTAGGCTAACAAATTTATCGATTGCTCTCTGCAGGTGAATATTCTTCTTTTCCTGTGGCTAGGATCTTATTTGGTGGATGCCCAAGTCACAATTTTTGGAGCTGAGATCAACAATGCCTTCTGAAATGAACCCACTGGGTTCGTCTCCTTCGTCCTTCTTTCCCGAGTCGCGTTTCTCTGATGAGGTACTTAGTGTGAAAAGTACTGCAAAAGGCTCTGTTCTTTTATTGCTTACTTATCATCATTCCATAGGTGTGACGTTGTTTTGCTTCACACGTAATTAATTTGGTATGTCTGCTTGTTTCTGTACTCTGCAGAGTCAAACTGGTTCGTGGAAGATGAGCCAATTGCCTGGTTACTATGGTGAGTTTTCTATCTAATTGCTGGTGGAGGGATCCCCGTTTTCTTGATAAAGGATGTCTAAGGTCATTTTAAAGAATTCATTAACATGACATGTTCTAATGCCAATGTAAATTAGAGTTAACTAGAATTAGCCTGTTGCATATCATTCTTGACTATATTAGAGCAAAAAGTGTGCACGTTTGATTAGATTTTGTGGCTTGATAAGTTCTGTTTACTATATCCAAATGATTCAACTAATTGAGCAAAGATGGTTTTCTGGATTTCCATGTCACTGCAAGTCCAGTGCAATCCAGGAAACAATAATTTAATGTGCTGTCAGCGAGCAGCGGATGTGTTTTGCCCTTTCTGTCAAGCGCGACATTTGATCAATCTTAGGAGATAGAGCTTGGTTTTTTATAGGATATGATACCTGTGGACAAGGACTTGCCTAAACTTCTGTAAAGAGTAAACCTAAGTTGGAAAAACTTGATTGTGTGGGATACAACAATATGTGGTATCAGTTGATCTTGGTCAAAGTTTGACGTAATAGTTGGTGAGCATGGAACAGTTTTTAGTTCTAATGATTATATGAGTTATTGTCTTTCTACATTTGGAGACTGCTTGAATATTTTCTAGTCCTGAAATTTGTCACAACATACGCTCGTACACTTGATGGATTTTTCGAAGAAATATGGACCAATCAAACATTTCCAAACCGTAGTTGTCGAGAAGGTTCCAGTTTCTTTTGTCTGCTTCTCTTAATAAATTTGACCAGCATTAGCTTCTCATGGCTATTCGATATTAATACTGTCTGTTGAGGAAATTAATTATTACCTCTGTGAAATGTTTATTTTCCATAAAAATAGCACAAATTATATATAAACTTGTGATTTAGGAAGGAGAAGCTGGAATGTAGTAGTGTGTGCCATAATTGGCCTTGACTTTGAAATTTTATAGAAAATTATCAATCATGTCAAGAAATTCTATCTTCTTAATTTCCCTAGATGAACTCTCATGCTTTCATTTTCTTTTTTTTTCATCTTCTGTAAAAACAGATGGCACAATAAGGCCTACAAATGTCACTGCATCAGCTCTTGATGGCAGATTCCCACCAGATTCTCATATGGAGAAGAGTTTTGATCTTCCTAACTACTATCTCAGTCGTGGTCGAAATATAAATCTTTCATCAGGGAAGCAATTTCTTGGAGCAGAAGGAGCAAGTCGCTCCTTGCCGAGTGCTGTTGACCATAATCTAGGTGCTAGAGTTCACTTGAACACAGACCCTGCTCCTTACTTTCTGGATGGAGATAAGATAAATATCATTGGCGCTCAGCATGAGAACAGTCTCTTTTCAAGCTCAATGTCGGATTTATTTACCAGAAAATGTATGTCCCCTCTTATACTTTAAGCTAACTAGTGCATACATTTGTCCCTTCTACTAGTATTTTAGAGAACGGCTTCATTTGAATTTTGGGATAATTCAATTCAGACTCCCTAACTACAAATGACACACCCTGGTGTCAGTATGAAAAATTATGACCTCTTTTCGTAGTATGCAACTTTAAATTGGCATGTATGTGGGGACTGAGGGTGGGGCTGAGCGTACATATCTTCAATCTATTCTCCTTTTTTTTTCCCCTCTTTTCTTTTCCCTCTCTCTGACTATCTATTGTGTACCGACCTTGCTAACATTTGGGCTTGGATAGAATTATATAAGGAAATAGTTTACTCATTCCATTTCACTTTGTAGGTTTTTTAACAATTGTTTATGTTTTTGTACCTGCAGTAAAACTACCTTCAAATAATGATGTATATGGTCAGTCTGTTGGTGCTGTGGCCTCTCACTACGAGGAAGAGGAGGCATTCGAATCACTTGAAGAGCTTGAGGCTCAAACTATTGGTAATCTCCTACCTGACGATGATGACTTGCTATCTGGGGTAACTGATGGGTTTCACGGCTCTATGCGTAGTAATAATGGGGAGGATGTGGAAGATATTGATTTGTTTAGCAGTGTTGGAGGACTTGAACTTGGAGAAGATGGCTCCTCGCAGAGGAACTCTGAACTATCTGGTATGAATTTAGCAAGTGAACTAGGAGTTTATGGGGGGGAACCTTCCCGGACTCTTTTTGTGAGAAATATAAACAGCAACATCGAAGATTCTGAAATATGTACACTTTTCGAGGTATGCAATATTCACCTTTTCTGATTTTCAAGTTACACTTCAATCATGCTTTTTACTAATTCTTGATGGAGAGTTTATTTTTTAACTGTAGCAATATGGAGACATTCGCACCTTGTATACTGCGTGTAAGAATCGAGGATTTATTATGGTATCATATTATGACATAAGAGCAGCTTGTAAGGCAATGAAAGCTCTCCAAGACAAACCATTAAGGCGTAGGAAACTTGATATACATTTCTCAATTCCAAAGGTATTATGTTCTTTGTCGTACATTAACATATTCATTTCTAACTTCAGTTCTTTATCACTGTATGTTGCTCGTTTATATCATGAACTTAAAACTTGGGATTTCTTCCAGCAGGATAATCCATCAGAGAAGGATATTAACCAGGGTTCTCTTCTGGTTTTCAACCTTGATTCTTCTGTTTCGAATGATCAACTCCGTGAAATATTTGGTGTATATGGTGCAATAAAAGAGGTGAACTTAAAACCAACTTATGATCTTTACTTTACTATTGAATGGAACCTCTAACAATTAGGTTTGTTGTGTAGATTCGTGATACTCCACTCAGAAATCATCCCAAGTTTGTGGAGTTTTATGATGTTAGAGCTGCAGAATCTGCTCTTCGCTCATTAAACTGGAGTGAAATTGCTGGAAAACAGATTAAGCTCGAACCAGGCCTGTCTGGTGGCTCCAGAAGGTGGGCACATCTCATGTTTTGTACCTACTTTTGTCTTCATATTACAGTTGTTTGTCATCCTTCGATGAATATCAGTTCCAAGAAATCAATTCTACTACACTTGTCTGGGTTCGTAAGATTTTATATGGCATATACAGTTTAATGCAGACTTTATCGTCTGAGCTGGAACAGGAGGAATCTGGTCTTCCAGTACAACATCGTGGCTCCCCTAGCAACCTGGCAACTGGATTTTCTGGTAATTTGTTTCACTTTGGTATATATAGTAACCTGTTTTGGGTAAATAAACAAGCAATGTCATATAGTCAGCTCCAGTGCGAATATAGTTGAGTTTAATGAATGCAATAACTGGGTGCTTTCTGTTTAATGTATCACAACATTAAAATAAAATCGCAATGAAATACTGCCTGGTCTTTGAACACGGAAGAAATAACATAACATTGAACCAAAACCTTGGAAGGCTGCCTCCATCTTTTCTTACTCTTGGGCTTCCATTTCTGGCCATCACACAAATGCAACCTCATAAATTAATCAGCATGCATACCATTTAAGGTCCCAATTTTCATATTTAATGAATGTAATTATAATTTTTATTTTCCCAATTTACGTTTGATGAATATAATAATAATTTCCAGTAAATATTCAATAAATGGGTTGAAAAGAAAACGAAAGAAAAATTCCTTTAATAAATTTTATTATAAATGTAACTGTATATTTTACAATCAAAACATCTACTGGAAAACAGTTGAATATCTAATAAAATGAAATGTAGATTTACAAGCAACAAATAACCTATTACAATTCTAATACCTATTAGAATTCTAATGAAGATTTGACTAAAAAAATTCAAATCATTTACAATTGAAAGTTAAAATTCAGCTTGAATTGATTGGTGATATCACCATCTTCTAATGATTTCAATCTTCTCATGGTCTGCAAAACATGGTCTGCAAAACAAAGCCAAATCCCAGAAAAGGAACCAACAAGTTTCAACTTGCTCAAGTAATAACATACTGGATAAATGAACAAATAACTAAAACTTACATGATTCTGAAATCTTTCTGTATGGTAAAGTTGGAATCCTGATCAATAAAAGGGAGAAAAATGAGGAGAAATATATAACGAGAAAGAAGAGAACAATTACTACTAATTAAATGACTTACCACGGTTTGTAATACTAGAAACACCATTCGCCTATAGGCGGTTCTGGCCGGAGAGAGTTCAGATGCGGTGGGATGGGCGGATCGAGAATTTGGAGGTGGGGGGGAGGATGCGAGCTGAGAGAGGCGCTGCGGGTGGTTGAGGACTTGAGAGAGAATGTTACAGGAAGAATATAGTTAAGGGATTGTAAATAGGATCTAGGGTGAAATCTGGGCTTTTGCTTTTGAAAAGATAAATGGGCCATGTTTATTGGTATAGTGTTAGGCCCATCTTATAGTGAAACATAAAAATGTATTTTAACTAAATTTTTATTATAATTGCATTTGAATAATACTTTGGAAAAAATACTACGCGGGTTAAACATAATAATATACTATTTCCGTCTCAAATTAGATGTCCCATTTTCACTTTTCATGGTCGTCAACATATACAAATTTCGTATATGAATAACTCATAGATAATATTAGTAAAAAAATTAAAAATTTATATTATTAAAGATTACATGTTAAATTTTTATTATATATATATATATTTTTCAACAATTCATTAAAAATATCATATGTGAGTTACTCAAGTTTAAAGATTGAAAACGTTGACCATGAAAAGTCAAAATACATCCAATTTGGGACGGAGGGAGTAGTAATATATAAAAAATAATTAAAAAAGGACTAATTTATTAAAAAGAATGAAAAAGAAAAACAATATAAACAGAATAGGATGACGCGTATACCCAACAAATTTAAATTGAACACGTATTATTTAATGAATAATTTATTGCAATTTATTAGTGAAGTGTAGAGGATGATCATTGAAGGACCATCACCTGCTCACTACTATCATCCCCTACTAAAGAATTTAAATAATTGAGTTTTTCTAAGCATGCCCTTCCTTCTTAAGTCATAATATTTAAATAGATATAGTGCAAACTCCTTAATATGATCGTCAAAATTTTAAGCATGCTCGGGATCGTCGAGCTTTTCATAATTGTACTCGTGATCGGCTCGTTAAAAGATCAACTTGCTCGCGAGCAGCTCGATAATTATGCTCGGCTTGTATTTGCTCGTGAGCGCTTGACTTGCTTCTGCTCATGAGCGCTCGAGTCGTTTTTGCTCGTTAAAGCTCGAAAATGAATTTATAAATTCATAAATACATAAAAAGATACATAATAACAAATACTTCTAGTAACAAATAAAAACAAGTATCCTGGTAGACGATCTATTTATAAGATAAAATAACATGTTATGTTTTTAATTAAATATAGATGGTCCCTACGAGACTTTGTGAACAAACAATATAAGTTTTTTAATTTAAATTAAGAATATATTGGGTAATGTAAATTGTAGTGTAAAAATAATATATATATTTCTTTTTACTAAAACCAGATTACTTGTGGACAATTACGCCATCTACATTTATCTATAATATAGAAGTAGAATTATATTCTAAATACTATTTGCTTAATTGCATAGTGTTTTGGTGAATCATAAATTATAAATAAAGGAAAATACTTTTTTTTTTGCATAAACCAAGAAATAAGCCACTCTAATTTCTTTTAGCTTTGAAGGGTTTCACACCAATAAAAATGTGTGGCACAAATTTGACACTAATGTATTAGTGTTTATTTTATTGACACTAATGATATATGTGGACCCCACCATTTTAATTTTGTTGATTCAACCATTCTTTGGTGTGAATATGTTTACACAAATGATAAATATTGGTGTGGGAAATGTATTTGACACTAAAATTTCACACCAAAAACTCCAAATTCTAGTAGTGACTTATCGTGTGTAATCGAACATCTCTAAATACTAGAATTTTTGTTTTTTTTTTTTTTTTTTTTTTTTTTTGCTGTTAGTGTTTTGTTTTGGTTCCTAACCAGCCTCATTTTGGTGTTTCTGCAGCATTTGGCTCCTCTGGAAATGGGAGCTGTCCAACTCCTGGGCGTCACTATCTATGGAGCAATCCAAACCATTCACAACCTCAAGCAACAATGTGGCCTAATTCACCATCGTTTGTTAGTGGTATGAGTGCTGCACATTCTCAACAACTGCATGCAGTTCCTAGAGCGCAAACTCATATGATGAACCCACTTCTAAATAACCACCATGTGGGATCAGCACCATCTGTCAATGCTTCTCTCTGGGACAGGCGAAACACGTATGCTGCTGAATCACCTGATGCTACACTATTTCACCCAGGTTCACTCGGGAACATGAGGATTTCTGGTAATTCTTCTCAGTGGGACAGAAGAAACACCTATGCTACGGAATCACCTGACACTACTCTATTTCACCCAAGTTCACTTGGGAACATGAGGATGTCTGGTAATTCTCCACATCCTTTGGAATTTGTACCTCACGGTATTTTCCCCAGAACTGCTGGAAATGGCATGGATGTTGCAATTCCGTCCAGAAATATTGGACTACATCCTCATCATCAGAGATTAATGGTGTATCCTACTAGAAGCCAAATGGTTCCCATGATGAGTTCATCTTTCGACTCTCCTAATGAGAGGACCAGAAGCCGCAGAAATGAAGGTAGCACGAGTCATTCTGATAACAAGAAACAATTTGAACTCGATGTAGACCGTATTTTGCTAGGAGATGATAAGCGGACAACACTTATGATAAAGAACATTCCTAACAAGTAAGTGGGGAACCCTTTCCTTGTAGACTCCTAGTTAAATTATTCCAAACCTTTTTGTGGCTTGTTGATGAGCAACTTGTCTGTGACCGTCAATATCTTTTCTTGATGAACACATTTTAAGCACAGTATTCTTTTATTGTATAGATCTGCAAGACTTATCAACTTGTACTTACCAACTATTTTATTCAGGTACACCTCAAAGATGCTGTTGGCTGCGATTGATGAACGTCATAGAGGGACCTATGATTTCATTTACTTGCCTATTGATTTTAAGGCAAGTTCATGAATTTAAATATGGTCTGCTTGGCATGAGAGTTTGTGGATGACCTGTTGAGCTGTCAACAAAGAGATCTTGTGTGTTTGATTATTTAACATGCCTTGTTTTATATTGCAGAACAAATGCAACGTTGGTTATGCCTTCATAAATATGACTGAGCCTTCACAGATAGTTCCATTTTACCAGGTAGAAGAATAATGAGATTTCTTGATTTTCTCTTTTTTCTTGTGAGATTCATCATGCTTAGTTTATTGGAGTGTAAATAAAATGCTGACTTTTCCTGTTCCCTACCTGCAGACATTCAATGGAAAGAAATGGGAAAAGTTCAATAGTGAAAAGGTTGCTACATTGGCATATGCTAGGATACAGGGCAAGTCTGCACTCATTGCACACTTCCAAAATTCGAGCTTGATGAACGAAGATAAGAGATGTCGTCCTATTCTCTTCCACACTGATGGTCCTAATGCTGGAGATCAGGTATTGCAGACATCTCTGATTATATTCAAGAGTACTTGCTATAAACATGAACTTTATCAGGTTATGGACCAGGAATATGCAAATTTATTCAGGTCTTGCTTTTTATCCATCAATCCTGCAGGTTCCCTTCCCAATGGGCAGTAATATTCGGCCAAGGTCGGGAAAAAACCGTGCAAGCACCACTGAAGAAAACAATCAAGAGCTGCCAACAAATTCTGTAAATGAGGATTATTCCAACGGAGACTCGTCTTCTGGTTCAGGCAAAGATTCCGATTGAACAGCTGCCTCCTTTTTTTGGCCACTAACCTTGTAGGAATTGAATATGCTCTAGTTGTTGACCTGAGTTCTGTAACTTGTGTTTTCTGTACATCAAAAAATGTGGGGGGTAAGTAATTCGGAGAAGTAAACGTTTCATCTTTACGAAATTTTGAGAAATATCAGTAATTGATGGATTGCCTGACCAAAGGATTTCGTCGTTCACTTGCTATAGAGCTGCTATAGCAAAACCTATGCGGGGGCCTCAAATTTTGGACGATTTTGTATGTGTATAGAGTACCTGAGCTACCGCAGAATATGCTAAATCCGGGAAAAGTTCACTAGGCATTATCATGTTATGTTTTACTCTTGCCCCTTTGTTTCCCTACTCTTTGTTGTAGGCAGTTTGCCAAAGACAAGTGGGAACTATTTTGGAAAGTTTTGTTGTGATCAAGCAATGCGACTGTTGTATCTTGAACTTTCTGAATTCCAGTACCAGATTCATCTTCAACAAGTCATCTTACTTGCTTTGTTTCTCTCGCGTATCATTTCTTCTACTGACTGCTAGTTTGCAAAGGCTTGTAGATGGTAAGTTTCATTGCTTTGTCTGTCCAATGCTGACTATTCGTGATATGGAAGCTTTACATACGTTTGTTATTTGCGGAATTATCATAGGTTTTACAATTGACACAAGTGTGCTCTGTTGGACATCATCTTCTCTGTCAGCTCTTGTGTTTTTTTCAATGCAATAGGTGTGTTTGTGAGAAGTGAGAACTAATCAGTCAACTAGGTGACATCGATTTCACATTGCATGACAAAATATAGTTGACTGTAATCATTTTGTTTTTTTATTAATTAATATAAAATATAGCATTACAATTATAATTGTTAAACGTGACGAATTTATCAATCGATTCTAGATGCAAATTACCATCAATCTCTATTCAGAGAATATAATCATCCATTTCGGGGAATCAAACCCGTGACCTCATGGTTACGGGGTGTCTCAACTTGTCATTCGGCTACAAACAATTCGATGACTGTCATCATTTTGTTGCTATACATGATAAGTACTTTGTCCTTATCCTTAAATTTTTGTATATTTATATATTATTATAAGAGTACTTATAGTATAAAGTAAAATTTCCTTTCCTATAAAAAATTCAATTTCAGAATTAAAAAATTGGTTAATAACACTAAAAATTCGGTCGGCAGATCTTATATAGATATCTAAAATAACAACAATCCACTCTTCTACAAAAACCATAACACTCTACCATCTTTCTATTTCAACACCTCACTCTGTCTCTGTAGAATCCACCACTCTCGCCGTAGATGAAAAACCACCAGGAAATGTCGTCATCCGATCAGATCTGAGTGAGATAGACCACGTCGACAGGCCCTCTGACTCCATAATCCGCCTCTGATGCCTGAGCTAGCTGGTAGGGTTTCAGATCTAGCCTCAAAAGGCAGCGGTAATTCTCGTTTTTTTGTTAGCCTTAACATTTGAATGCCACTGCTTTGGCTCAATTTGTTAAATGTTAAGGCTAGATCGGAAGAGCA
>JAYMSP010006439.1:0-11649 GCA_036897095.1 Plantago elongata | reverse complement strand
GCTGAAAAGTTATCTAAGAGTAGCCTGACAATCATCATATAACCAACACCATCAAGGCGTGGAGTACATGAAGTATTTCATTTGGGAAATCAAGGAAAAGCTCCAAGGTTATCTTGAATACAGAAAGTACTTGGCTTTGGAAGCTAGGGAACAACTCAGGGGGAACATTTGGTTGGGAACCATTTGTTTGTAGGGATCTTAGAATAGGATACACTGTAAGGAGAACTCAATTATCTATTCTAGTGAATTCCATGTCTCAAAAAGGCCGAAGTGGACTAGTTGGAGGATTACGCCACCTCCTGATACCACTATAAGTTGTTGTGTTCTTTACTTATTGCATTTACATTCCAGCATAACAAACACACATTATTACTGCAAAGCACATTAACGTTTATCTATCGCTTAAAGTCTTCTTCTCTCTGAATCTAAGTATCAGAAACCTCCAAGGTTTCTGAGAAAGACTATTTATTGACGAAAGTTTGAAAAGACTATTCACCCCCCCCCCCCCCTCTAGTCTTTTCCTTTGTCGTTATCTGGACCAACCTTTTGCAATAACAGTCATGGCCCACTTCGCATTTAATGCAAAGTCGAAGCGTATACCACGCCGATGCAATGTACACAGATACACATACAAATCTCTATACGTTGTTGTATCTATGTAATTCTATGTTGCTATATATAAAGGATTTTGGTAAGAGACAAACACTTTTACCAAATTCGAAATTTTCACTTGCATCAAAACAACAAAAACTTTCTAAGGTTTTTGCAAAACCATCTGCTAATCATTTGTTTTCTGCTTAGTCTTATGAAAAGATAGACTAATTTCTCTCGAATTCAAGCACTTCTTCTCTAATCTTACTCACTACTCTATATAATAGATGGCACCCAGAAAGACCTCATCCAAGAACTCAGTTGCGACCGCTTCTTCTACTAAAAAGCAAGGAGAATTTTTTTTGCAAGTGTTGAACAAACACTTGCTGGGTAACTTCAACCCAGAGGACTGGACCTCCAGCCTCAAAATGAACTGGGGAGCACATATGGTTGAAAAATATTTGAATGTGGCTATCTCTTCCATACCAGACAGGAACTTGGTGGTGAAGATGCTATCCAAGGCTCACATCAAGAAGTTCATATATGTTGCTCCTACTGGATTGTCTCCAGTTGATTTCTTAGAGTTTTACAACTCTTCACAAGTCTACACCAAGATTGTGAAAAATGTTGAGGAAACATTCATCAAATCTCAAGTTCAAGGTGTAGAAATATATCTTGATTGGGACTCTTTCTTTCTGCAAAATCATCCGTCTCAGAAATCGTGGGACAACTTGTGAGATTAACATGAAAGACAAGACTCAGAATACTTGTGTCAGAGTGTTGTATGAAGAAGCAGCAAATGACAAGATTGAGGACTGCCCCTCTTCTTTTATTCTGGGAGACATCAGAACAAGACACCTCTTTGAGCACTGGAATGTACTGACCAACATGCTTCACAGATGCTTGGATGGCAACAAGGAGGCATTCACCAGATAAGTCTGGAGAGATGGATGATAATGGCCATTCTCCAGAAAGAGCTAAATGACAGAGATAACCTCTTCAATTGGGATAAATATCTCTTCATGAAGTTTGTGAACAGGGTCAATGAACACGAACCCAAATCGTCAAAGGTCATGCTGACACCAAGTCAAATATGCATTATGGTCTGAAATTTGCTACATTTTAGAGAAATGTGGTGTTGTGCTCAGAGAGCACATGGACATCCCAGTGACCAACACAATGTACCGACACACTCATGAGGAAGCCTTGAAAAAGGTTGCCAAAGATGAGTTGGTTGCTCAGTCAGAAGGAGTATCAGAAGAGATACAGGTTGAGGTCCAAATTGCTAAGAAACTAAGGACCAACAAACCTAGAGCAAGGAAGAGGATACATCTTGTCATTTGATGACACTCCTCAACTAGAAAGGGCAACACAAGATGTTGAAGCCCAACGACCCCTTCCAGTCCAGAAGTTCTCCAGCACATATAGGAGATCCTTGAGCTTAGGCAATATGCCAGAGCTATTTGTGAATGAGCTCAACCATATCGATAAATTTGTCCCAGACTTTGATATTGACTCCGAGGATGATGTGCCACTTCAAATGGTACTCAAGAGATCACGGATAGAGACTCATGGTGGAGCCTCTAGCTTAGCTTCTCTAACCCAGAAAGCTAAGGTTGCAGAAGATGCAATCCTAGAGAGGTCAATTGAAGATGTCACACCCCAACAGGCAAATGGTGGATGATGGAAGATTCTAACATTGCTCCCACATTCAAGTTACCAGCATACTTGATTGCTGAAGAAATTCCTGCACCTGAGCAGGTTCCTCAACCTTATGAGACGGGTACTCAGAATGTTCAATTCAAGGAAAGTTCTGAAGTACCATAAACTTCAAGCCCTGATTTGGAAGCCACAGTGCCTGATGATACACATGTAACAAGAGTAGTCTATATCTAACTTGTGAAACATTTGAATAAGTGTAAACTAGTTACTCATAAACTTCCGTTATTACAGACATTCATGGAGACATCACAGCAGGGGGAAGAAATTATGCCCATCCCTCTGAATGAAGAAGAGGTTCCTTCAACTTCAGCAACACAAGAACAAGAGCCTGTGAAACAGGTAGTCAATTGTCTCTAAAAAGAAACATTTTTGTACTTAATCAAAAATCTTGTGTTTCTAACTTCATAATTGTCTCTATACAGGCTCCAACTGAGAAATTAGTTGAAGTGGTGGAAACACTACAAGCTCAAGAGATTCCAGAGGTTGAAAAACCTTCTGAAGAAATTGTTTTTAAGCCTTCTATTGAGGAGGTATGTAAAATAAGAATCATTCACTTTATGAATAACTTGTAAAAATCAACTTGCTTAATCAAATACTTTGATTCTTCGAATAGGTTCATTCTGAAGAAAATGTGACTAAGGACAATGTTGTGACCTCCACAACACCTATGGAAATAGACACAGACGCTTTGGTTAAGTCTTCAGAAAGATTGCCAAAAACTACTCCAGTTTCTGAAAGAATTGATTCTAAGCTTCCTAACTTGGAAGTAAGTGAAACTCTCATAAACATATGTTTCCAACACCTTTCTGTAGAATATTTCTAAGCATTATGATTTGATTCTTATTCTCGGGCTCAATAAGAAAGATTTGTTGAAGAGGAAGCAGCCACTCCTCTGACCACGGTATCTGAAGCACCGGTTGCTCCAGAGGTCCAAGTGAATGAGCCTAATGTGGATACGCAGGTATGCTCAGAAATACTTAGACTTCTCTATTCTCAGATAACCACAAGTAAGTTTGAATAAAACTAACTTGAAACCTTTCTTTCAGGCTCAAGAGATACCAGTGATTGACGTGGAAGCCCACTTGATCTACTGGAGATTTTCCAGACAATCACCATGAAACGGCATGTTAAATGCTTTAGGTAATGGTAAAAGCTCATAAAGGCCGATCTAACGGAGCTTGCCAAGGTGATTGACCACAAAGAGAGAAGGGCTAGAGCCTTCGATCTGGAAAATTACGTTCATGCTATGTTTCCCATAGAGGATTACTCTCATCATACATTGATGCATGACGACTTCACATATAATGTTGGAAAGAAGCTGATGGATACCTTCAATACTGCTAATGAAGAGACCAGAAGGTAGATGGCACTTAATCCTACTTTTCCCCAAACACTCAGAGTGTATCCCTCTAAACAAGAGGAAGTAAACGAGCAGAGGATTACACTTCCCACTGTCATCAACTTGGTTTCGGGTGAAGAGGAAGAAACCGACGAAAATGATGTTGACACTTCATCTGATCATCCAGAAGGAGGTGATAATGGCTCATCTGATGATGATACTCCTTCACCAGGGATTGGTGGAATGGCACAAGGAAATGCTGGAACAGGGACTTCACCTGCTCAAGACTCTACTCAGAGAGACCCACCATCATCACAGAAATCACCACCTCCAGCTGACCAACAAGACCAACAAAACTCAAACGATCAAAATCAACAAGTCGACCCTTCTGAAGAACATTAGGCTATTGAACCCAGAGTCTTAAGACTCAAGGAACTATTGGAAGAAGAAGTGTGTCTAGTGTGTCTATTGGCATGGTAGTAATGTTACTAGACCAAGATGATGTTGTGTTATGGGCATATTAGATGTGAGTAATGTTTCTGTTCTGCGTAAGGTCTAGGATTCGAGTCCCGGCTGTAACATTTTGTAAGTGTTTTAATTATGTGATTTTAAAACGTATCAAAAGATATTTAACAAATGTCTGAAAAAAAAAGGTAAACGGAAGTTTAAACATTAATAAATATGTTGATTCATAAGCAGTGATCGTAAAATGACGAAGATATCCTTGGAACATTAATTTACAAAAAGGGGTTAATTCCAGTATAGAAAAGTTGTCTGACGGTCGGTTAAAGATGTTAACGACGTTTCTACTAATATAGGTATTTAACTAGCCGACGAATTACGCGATCTTGAGAATAAGCGAGCATCTAAACCAGGTATGGGTCGAATCTTCATAATACCTTGCCTTTATTAGTTTTTGTGAAAATAACTGTTTTATAACTGTATTTTGATAACTATTAATATTATATCAAGCGACGGGACTTGATATAGTATTATTTTATTCATTGAGGATCAAGTTACGTGCGTATCCCGAAAAGATGATTTATGATGCATGTGACGTGTGTGAAACATTTTATAAAAAACATGGATAAATGTTAGCTCTCATATATGTTGGTGATTTGTCTTTGTGAGTAGAAGCAATTCTTTCTTGTAAAGAACCCATGTCGGTACTCAGGGTCGGGGAATATTTAGATTGTCTTATTATAAAAAAATACATAAAGAGCTCCTTCGTCTTTATGACACTTTGTCTTTGTGACAGTTGTCTACATGATACTGTCTTTGTGACGCCGTCTTTATGACGCTTTGTCTTTGTGACGCCGAGTACTCGATTCCTCTAATCAAGGAATATGTCGTAGACACTCTATTGCCACCGGACTTATATTAGTGGCCGCAACATATGTTTGAGTGAGCTAACGTGTTTTGAAAACTGTGCAAATCTTTGGAAATCCATGTTGTCACTTTTACATGCATTGCTGACTTGTATGAAAATTTGTTGATTGAAATTACTTAATCCGGGCATTGTGTATTATGAAATTCACCCTTGAACTTTGTACCTTAGACAGGAGTTAGTTGGACGTCCAAGAAGTACCATTTTGGTGACGAGGCTGGCTGTTAGAAGCTAGTAGTCTCTTTGTACAGTAAGACTTTGTACTTTTGGCCTGTATAATATTAACATGCTGTTGAGGTTTGGATATGTTGTATTTTTGGATTGTAGATATGCTGATACCAGTAGCCACTCGCCTGTATATTGTTTTGAAATGCTTTCGCTAAAACTCTGATGTAAATTTCGTTTGAAAAATCATACTAGCCCTGTGGTTGGCTCTTTACATTGTGATGTTTGTCTATGAGACTGACAGGTGGATAAGGCTTCGTGTGGACGGAGGAATGTTCACACGGCCGGTCACGTCAACGGGCGGAGTGGTGTATATGTTATTAAATGAATATTAAGAAAAAGTTGATTGAAGTATAGTAGAAGAATCATGTCAGATATCTTGAAAATAATGAAAGTAGAATAGACCATAGACTGACAAAAGCTCAAGGATCCAATGAAGAATATATACTAGGCAAATGGAAAAATATAATATAAAGAGAGCTAACAAATTTTAAACATGGATATTTTATTGCAAGCATAAACATACATGATAGAACTGATCAAACACAACCGAATCATACGAAAACATTGTAATAAAAAACGACAACATAACATTAGGAATTGAAATTAAAAGTAGGTAGAGTACTCTCCCAACAGGCGATTCTTGAGGTCTTCTTCTTTTGCAGATAGATTTGGTTTTGCCAACAATGCAGTCAACGTGTTTGCATTTAGCTTCCTTTTCTCCAATTCAATCCTTTCATTCCTAAACTTGTTCATGGACCCAAGTTCTTTCTCACGCATGATCCTCTTGCACGAAGTTCATTAGTAAACTCATCTAGAATTGTAGCAGGGCCTGATGATGATGATGCTTTTCCCTTTCTCTTTCGCTTAGCTTTGGCCGCATCTCTACCGGTAGGACGACTTATTGTTGCAGCACCACTCACTATAGTTTTTGGAGAAGATTCGATTGGACCTTCGTCATCGGTTCTTGATTTTTTTGAACTGCCATGACCTTCTTCCTTGCAATCCGGTGCATCTGTATGAGGCCGCCTATGGTCACCACCCAAATTCAACTCCCACTTGGGTGAGTGGCGCATAACTGTATCAAACACTAGAGTATGTGGAAATTTTTTTTCCCATAAAGCTGACGAGCTGCATTTTCAACATCTGTCATACTCATTCCACTCGTTTTCTGGCGGTAGGCTTCTTTGTATGCACCAATCCACTTTGAAACATTATTGTTCAGCCGCGCCGAACGACCTCTCATTGACTCCACAGTTCGCTTTGATAGTGTACCGGGATTTTCTTCTCTGGATTGATCATACATCTTGATAACTTTCTTCCAAAAAGTATCACCTTTTTTATTAGTGTTGACAATTGCATCTCCACCCACATTAAACCAAGCTGACATTAGGGCTACATCTTCAAGGGGCTCCCAAGTCACGGATACATTAGCTGGGCTCGGCTCAACTTCGGGCACTTTGTTATATTGAGTAAGATTATGAGGGTTATTCTGAGTAAGATTCGGAGGAAATTGGGTATCCATATTTGTTTCATAACCAGAAAATGCTTGAGAGTTTTTCGTATTTTAATGAGGATAATATTATGGGTAAAACTGATCACTTGGATCCATCGAACAAAATCGAAGATGGTGTATTTGAGATAAGAAGTAGTAGTTAATGGAGTGAATTTTTCAAGTGTATGAAACTATACTGATATGGATCTTCATTTAAAGAGAATTTTATTTCATGAATTTTAATTTTAATTTTTTTTTGGAAAGGATAATAAAAAATTATTTAAAAAGAACTATAAAATCAACCAACCATGAGCGCCCATCATGCAATTTTTTTTTAAATTTTGTGGTGGGTCCACCCACCACAAACACCCAACCATCTCCCGATAATACATCAATAAAATTTCATCATTTTCTATAATCATTATCCGAATTGAACACAAATTTGCAGTAAACTATAAAGTAAACACTAGTATACCATGAATTTGTACTAGGACTGCGCAACGGACGGATACGGATCGACCCGCATCCGTTTGACCGTATATCCGATCAAACGGATGGAAAAATAGTCCATCCGTTATCCAATCCATTATGAGCGGATAGAATACGGATAAATCCGCCGGATAACGGATAAATCCAGCGGATATCCGTATCCAGAAAAGATTAGCAGAGCAAGAGGGCAGCAGCAGAAAAAATTATAGTGTTACAAAAAGCATAGAAATAGTATTCGAGATACAATGAGAATCAATCAATGATTGGGTTCACTATCATCGTGATCGTGATGACAAGGAGGTTGATCATCATCATCATCATAATCGGAATCATCGTCATCAAAAGGCTTGTCGTTATGAAAAATGCAGCATTTCTTGGAACTCTTCTTGTTCATGAATTCGTTGACGGTGCCTTCCTTCCAAAAAACCTTCTTTTTGAGGGGCTTCAATTTCAAGATTAGGGATTCACGGAATTGGGGCTGCTGGTTATCGGATTTGAGGGTTATGGTGGGTGTTGATGTGGAGCCTCCTTCAAACTCGAACACCGGCCACTGAAATCGCCGGCCCCAATTCACACCAACACCAACACACGGCCAGACCCAAACGAACCCACGGCCTCCTTCCAAAAATCCGAACACCGGCCGCCTCCTTCAAACTCGTACACCGGCCGCCTCCTTCAAACTCGAACACCGGCCACTGAAATTGATCGGATCAGCAGAGAAGAAGACGGCGGCGCCGCATCGGTTGACTTCTGACGATGAAAGGCGAAGAGTAGAACTGTGAAATGTGGAAGTCTGGAAGAGAAATGAGAATGGAGAAGACGGCTAGGAGTAGGAGAAGAGAATTAGGGCAAAAATGTAAATTTAAAATAATACCCTACTTTAGACGGATAAACGGATATCCGGCGGATTTATCCGTTTTATCCGTTTAAAATGGATGAGGAAAAATCTCATCCACGATCCAATCCGTTTCTAAACGGATCGATCCGATCCGGTCCATTTTAGCATAATGGACCGAATTTGCGGATTCGGATGAAATGGGCTGCCATAATTTGTACGACCAAGAAGGCATCTTCCTTTTGCTTCTTCTCCGTGCAAAACCCTAATCAATTTCTTCTGATCGTCTTCTTTCTTCACCTAATTTATCCTGGTTACCAATCTTGTTCTGAATTTTATTCAGTTATTTATTTCTTCTTCTTCTTTAATCTGTTCATCCCCAGTCGAATCAATATCCATTTCTCCAGATCTAATTCTGTTAACTGGAGAAAGATTCGATAATTGATTGATTGATGAGGTCTCCATATTTGGGTAGTGTTAGGATCATTATAGGAACGATAGCCGGTGGGATGCTCGGATTCTATATTATGCACAAAGCTGAACTCAAGCACAAGGTTCTTTTTTTCTTTTCTTTTTTCTTTCATCAATTTCAATTAATTTTCTCAGAATTAAAAGCTTGTTTTTTTCTTTCTATCTGCAGGAAATGTGGGAACAGAGATTGGAAAAGTACGAGCAAGAGCGCAAGGCTCAAGAGCCAACCTCATCTAATGAATTTCAAGAATCCCTTTGAGTTCTCTTACCTTTTTTTTTTTCTTTTCCTGCCATCCTGAATTTTCTCTTATTCACTTTTGGATATTCATATTGTCTAAATCCTTAATATTATAATTTAGCATATTTCTAATCGTTTTCAATTTTTAAGCTTTTAGATTGGTAGGAAATCTTGCTATTTACAATTTCTTGTCTTGTTGCATACTTGCAGTTGAATTTGGGAGTTGTCTTTCATCTCCATCTATCTGTCTCTTTGTAACAACTGCTTTGTAACAAAAACTTGTAAATGTAAGATTATGGGATTTGACATCTCCAAGCAGTTTGTAATTATAGTTTCGATATTAGATGCACATGATTCTGATTGGTGTTTTCCATTGTTAAGCCACATTGTGAGACCTATTATACATAAACATATTTTCTACTTAATATAGATCAGCTTAGTACATGGTTAGTTAGACATCTTTTTTGAGAAAAATGCATTATCCAACCCCGAATGTTGTGGATGTATTTCCTTCTGCTCTGATGGTGATCAATCCAGGAGCGGATCTTGCCCAGGGAATGGATGCTGATCAGATCTCTGTACCTAAAAGAATGGTGGTCCTGAACACTACGATCTCTGGTTAAAAGATCAGTTGGCATGTGGAAGAACTAAACCTTGTAGGTACTCTTTTCTTGGTGAGCAAGATAGTTTTGCTTTCCAGGCAGTGTCTGATATCATGTACTGTGCACCGTTTTCAATAGTGGATTGGGTGAGGAAAGTACCTGTGATCTGAGACTGGAGTATAGTAGTGTAAGTTGCTGCGAAGAAGCGTGTAATTCCACTTTTGCTTGTCAAGAGAACAGTATATGCGTTAATGCAGAAGCTGGGGTTGGAGGTTACCGTTGTAGGTGCATGGATGGATATGAGGACAATCCTTATTGTCCTCAAGGGTCCATAGGTTAGTTCACTATCTCATATCCAACTTTGATAGGGTCTCCTTATGAATTCGTAGCAACCCATGTTATAGCAACCCATGCTCGGATTTGCTTCAATGCTCCAGGAAGTTATACATGTGGATGCCCTTTAGGCTACTATGGTGGTAGCATTATTAGCAGTAATAGCAGCAATGCAAACGCAGAGTTTTTTGTGAACAGCTTCCTCAGCCCAAACTCAGCAAATTTGCAATTGGCAATTTTCAGATAATCTCAAGAATATAGTAGTTAAACATGTGTATCGTTTACGAGGTGAGGAAAATAACATGTTACAATGACTAGGTTATCTGCCCAATGATTACCAACTGTTTTAATATTTTCTTTGTTTATGTCTCTCTGGTATGATCACATAATTTCATATGTACTATACTAATCACATGGACATGTCTTTAATAATCTTACCTATTGCTATACTAACTAAACTACTGACAAAAACTATCTGTTTGACTTGTTGCACTTGCTAGGATTTTCATGTAGCTGTTGCACAATTAACTTGCATAAGTATTTCTTCTCTAAAAAAACACCTTGTTTGTAATTATGTGCTAGCGCAGCTATATGTATAAGTTATCAAGCACTTGTTTGTGACCTTTTAAAACAAACTATGAATGTATTGTAGACCTGGGTAGATAAGACCTGTACAAACTATGAATGTATTGTAGACTTGTGAGATAGTCATGGAAATTGTGATCTTCACAGTTAATTGTGTGTTCTTACGACGTGGTTACTGTAAAATCATATATATCACGACTCTTGCTCCCCATATTTCTCACACTAGATGGGTAACCTTGAGATAAAATTACTATTCTGGCTCTAGGTTAAGTTCTTTTCAATAAAATTAACTTTGAATTTTGTTGTAATTTGTACATAATTTTTCATAATAATTGGATAAGCATTATAGAAATTTCCCAATAATATTCTAGCTGGGAAGTATTATAAATATAAAGCAAATCGGATTCTAGTAGGTTAAATAGGACCCGAAGTTATACAAATTTAATAGATTAAACAAAATAGTTTATACCTTAAACTTCAACTATTTGTATCTTGAACTGGACTTTCTTCTTAGTTTTTAGTAGTATTACACTACGATATTATATATTTCTGGGAGTTGTTTCTCCTCTTAAATTAAGCCCTTGCTTTAAAATAATTCTATTTCTGACCTAGGAGGGGCGGGTAGGAAGGAAGTTGTCCATTCTCCTTCCAAACCAAAAACATACTTATTCCATTATAGTCTTACCCCACCTTTTTGGTGAAACATGAAACTATACTTTACATTTCAATTTCTCACAAATCATTGCACCATCTCATCTCTTTTTTTTACTGTTTTTGTTTACTAGTTGCAGCTCATGTCAACTTGTTCTTTGCATAAATTAAAGAACATATCTTAATGAAGAAAGTGTATTGAAAATAGTTACAGAGATAAGGTCATACCACGCAAGAAACCTAGGAGTATGAGATAATTGGGTTATTGGGTAGCCACTGCCACATCCTCTAATAGTGTGGTAGGGGGTTAACCACATTTTCTATTTGAGGGTGTCATCATCTCACCACCCCACGCCCCTAGCATGTCATAAGTCATGACCCAATTATGTCAAAAGAAAATACAAATTCCACCTGCTGTCCAGGCCATCACGGAACATATGTTTCGTCAAGTAGCATGCAGGAATTTGTCCAAGGGTAAACATCACTGTGATGAATAAGATTGAAGTTGTAGTAACAAAAACTAAATTATAAATACTCAGTGAAATTCTAATTTACAATGTGTGAATTGGTGAAGAATTAGATCCATGGAACTCTCTTAAATGTGAAAGCAATGTCATGCTTATAGTGATTAGCCACCCCCTCCACCCCCACCCCCCTCTAGTTCGTAGGTTTTATTTGATGTACGG
>JAYMSP010006438.1:0-11649 GCA_036897095.1 Plantago elongata | reverse complement strand
TCTGTCAGACGCAAATATAGCTCGGTTAAGAGAAGACCTGTTATGCCTTGAAGGTGTTCGTAAAATTGTCTCAAACGGTGATGTTTTCTTGTTAGGCTTGGCTTGTGCTGAGTTTGTTGAGAATCTGAGACTGCTTGTGAAATCTGTCTCGAGGATCAGTAAGAAGTGTGAGGATTCTGCTCTCATGAGCTTTGATCGGTTATTCGACGAATTTGCGAATACGGGTCGTGATCCTTATCATTGGGTTGTGAGTTCGAAAGATGTCGAATTGAAGAACAAGAAATTGGATCGGTTTGTTTCAGCTACAACTGCCTTGCATAGAGAAATGGATGAGCTTGTGACTCTTGAGAGTGGATTGAAGAAGCTAATGTAGAGTGCTAAGGATCATGGTGCTGCAGTTAAGGAACAGACCCAGTATGAGAAGCATTGGAACGATGATGAACATAAATTATCAAACCCAGTTTGATAAGAATTAACCAATTAACAATTAAAGGTGTTTGGCTGAATCAAAAATCCAATTTTCGAACTGGGGTAAAAATGGGTTTTCCGCATTTTAATTCGTGAAAAGTCAAATTCGTGGGTTTCAGTGTAATTAAATTTAACAAACACGGTGCTCACCTGTTATTATTCAACTACGAGGGATCCAGATGTAATTGGCAACTCTTCGCAGGGGTCCATATGTAAACGCCCCTTTGATGCAAGATCAGTAATTGGCTATGTTAGAGTTGTATCATTTGTTATGTTATGAATTCTTCTCGTTTTTCGGTTAGAATCTTAATATAAGTTAAATTTGACTTTGTTTTTCATTTTTTTTTTTTTTGGTTTTGCAATTTGGTGTGTCCATATCTGAAATCAAATCTGAAATTAGTAGAGTAAAATTCAAATAGTTTCGCAATTATTGTGTATGGTAGTTTTAAGCATAATTTTGGAGGTTTTTGCTAGCAATTTTAGGGTTTTAATATGTATGTTTGATTTAACTAGGGACCACAAATATGCGCGCTCGTTTATTTCAGCATATATGCTTGCATTTTTTCCAATGATTTTCAATATATGATGCCTCACTGATTTTGGCATTTTGCTGAATGTTTTAAACATTAATCTGATTGTTTTTAACTTCTATGTTATCATGTTCTGTTGTGATTTGAAACACATGGTTTTTGAATGTTTTAAGTTCGTCTCTAGTTGTTTTAAGGCAAGGTGTGAATGATTTTAGCTTCTATTATTGACTAATTTTACTGGTTTCCAAATCATTATGCCTAAATGTTTTGTTTAGCTTATAGAATGGTTCTTCTTGTTATTGTTTTAATCACATATATTATAGTTTTAAGTCACAATATGTTTATTTTAAGTAGTAATGTTAACTTCACTGAAATATCACTTTTATAAATACTACCATATAATTTTAAGAGGCACTGACATAGTTATAATTGATGTTGTTATCATTTTAAGCATTAGCATTATTATTTTTAATTTTTTACAGTGTATTAATTTGTTATTGTTTTATCCACATATATTATAGCTTTAAGACCCAATGTTGTACTTTTATGGAGCAACATAATTGTTTTAACTCGAGTTACATGTTTCTACTTTGTTATAATTTTAATAGGCTTTCTTATGATTTTAAGAGCATTGTCATAATTTTTAATCATTAACTTTACAGGTTTTAAGTTTTGTTGCATGTTCCTGCATTGTTATCATTTTAATAGTCATTAGTTTGATTTTATGCATCAATGTTACCGTTTTTAATTCATGTTTTTTATAGTTTTAATGAGATTTTTGATAGATTTAATGAAATTTATTATGATTTTAACCTAGTTAATGAATATTTTATGTAGGTGTTGAAGATGACATCGAGTTTAACAATAAGTCGCTCAAAAGAGGGACTGCAATATTGGAGCAACAAGTTTCATCTGGAAAAAAGAGTCTATTTTATCACCTAGTTTTCACTATTTGCATCAAAAGCACTGAATGAACATCAATTGTATTCTTTTTTCTATGATAAGGGATGTTTTCATTTCAAATATTTACATGACTTAATGTTCCAATATTATAATGAGTAAATGTTTGAAGTATCGTATTTCAAACTTGCTTATTCAGGTTGTAATAATATCCTTAAAAATTTAGGCTTGTTTAAAGGTGGTTTAATGATGTTTGAATGTCACTTAAAATTATAATAAGTCGTATAAAAGCTATAATCTAGCTGCTTAAAACTATTACACCATCTCTTAAAATAAAATACGTTTAAATTATAACTGAAAACAGACAATACTTATGCATTAAAACAATCACATTATCTCTTAAAAACATTAGCAAAATACGTTAAAACAGTAACTAAAACTTCAATGCTAATAGCTTAAAAACATAACTTGATATACTAAAAAGCACAACGAAAAATTTGTGCTCAACGGATTTTTAGAAAATCGACCGGTCAGACCACTAAAACTTAAAAACCGCGGAATACCACAAAAAACCATGATTTTCTTATTTTTTTCAAAAAAAATTACCTTTTCCAAGACTTTAGCTTAACTATAAATTGAAATAATAAAATATTCAATACAGTTACATAATTAAATGACAAAGTAAAGTTTTACTGTATGATTGTAGTAAACATTGTAGTATGTATGGTTAAAATTAGGTGATTTAGTAGTTTTGAAAATTAATTAAAGAGATAATTAAAAACATCTCCCTCGAAAAGCCTGATATATCAAAAAACTTCAACTTTTTTTCATAACTCCCTATCGTAAATTGCCTCCGTTAGTCAACAGAGTCAAAGAAGCCAACTATCAAAAATACTACAAAAAAACAGGGCAGTGCCAACTACTAATTTTATTGGTGAAGGTTAAAATTTTGTTGTTGTTTAGATTTACCAACATTCTTTTTTTGTTGGATAAACGGTTGGTGTTGGTCCAGATAACGACAAAGGAAAAGACTAGGGGTTGAATAGTCTTTTCAAACTTTTATCGATTAACACGATTTCTCAGATGCTTGCAGGTATCTGATACTTATAATCAGAGAGCAGAAGTCTTTATGCGATGGGTACTTGAGTTTGTGCTTAGCAAGAGTAAATGTGTATGTGTTGCTGAAATGTAAATACATAAAGTAAATAACACATCAAGTATAGTGGTATCTGGAGGTGGCGTAATCCTCCAACTAATCCACTCGGCCTTCAGAGACCTAGAATCCACTAGAACAGATAATTGAGTTCTCATTACAATTAATCATATTCTAAAATTCCTATAACAAATGGTTCCCCACCAAATGTCTCCCCTGAGTTGTTCCCCAGCTCCTAGAGTTAAGTACTTCACGTACTCAAGATAACATTGGAGTTATTCCTTAATTTCCCAAATCAAGTACTTCTTGTACTCCATGCCTTGATGGTGTTGGTTATATATTGATTGCCAGGTAAGCTTCTCTCTATAACACTTCAGCTATGTCCAGAGAGCTTGAAGGAATGACACTACTTAATATACTTGTTCAGTATATGGTAGGTTCTCCTTAACTGACCCAAGATTGTGAGATTTGTTCAATAGAATTAATCTCATGTAGTTTATTCAATAATTCAACTCTTTCAAAAATTACACTACTTGTTGAAGGATCATGACACTTAGAACTACTAGTGAATTCTCGAGCTTGTTAGTCGCAATAGATAGCTTGGAGAATTATAGTAAGAATACTTCAGAGAATACTTGATTGATAGTTGATATGATCGTAGTTCGTATGTGTGTGTATTTCTCAGCTTCTAAGTGGAGATATTTATAGGTGAATTTGATAGTCGTTTGAATAGTATACGTTAAACATATTTCAAATTCAATCCGTTCATATCTTGAAAGTAGTACTCCCATGCGTATATCTCTTTTCAGAGAGTTCTGCAGAAGGATAGTGACATTTTTGTCCAACATTAAATGTATTGTACTATATTTCGTCATGTAGTCTCAACGGATGCATGTAGCTTTCTGAAGCATCACATGTACCATCTTCTCATAAACTTGTTGTGACTTTGTTTTGTGAACAAAACACAAGTCTTCACATGACTTTCTGGAAGTAACAATCTGAGGAGACTTTTCCTCCTTTGTCTTCAAATACCTTTGTACAAAAGGTCTTCTCCTTTGCTTGGATGCCTCCTTCTTGGTTTTCTTCGAGATAAATAAAAATGACATTCAGAGACCTAACATGCTATTACAAGATTTCTAAAAACTATCATACTTGGTGTATTTCTTCTTTACAATGGTCAAGTGACCTAGAGTACTAAACACCTTTCTGAAACTAGGATAAACTATTGTGTTGAGTGATCAAAATACTAGTAGATATTCCTAACAAATTTCCCCCTTTTTTATCAGACAACAATGACTATCACTCAAGTCCTATTACATATTGGAGAAGTCAAATTCCCAGTACTTAATCATTTCAGAATGATATAGCAGTTAAGTTCATGTAAGTGCAAAAAGTAAGACATCAACTAAATCACAATGAGTGATCTTTGTTGACAAGTTATCTTATATTAAATTATCTAAGAGTATGATCATCATATTAACAATCACAGAACATAAGATAACTTACAAGAAAATAACAAATGAATACATCAGCAAAAATACACAAAATAATACGTAAGGAAAATAGAACAACGGGAGAGTCCAAGCGTCAAGAAACATTCTAAGTCCTTAGTCTTTAAATCTTTAGAATCTTCAAAACACTTAGGTTGTCAGCAACCTTAAGTTCTTCAGTCAGTCCTTCTTGGTCAGTCTCTGAATCTCTTATCCTTGTGATCTCTTTTGTCAATGGCATAGTCAAAGAGATATGTTCTTACAACCATTTCAGTTTCTTTGGCAACGTTGCACTTTTCGTTGTAGTCCAGATCAGGATTCTTCTTATGAAACTATCTAACCCAATAGACTCTTGCCCATTTTCAGGCATGCTCAATCTTGGTTTCAATCAATTTGAAGTGCTTGTAGATGACTCTTAAGTAATGTAAGTCATCTTCATATTCTTCCTTAGTCATATAGTATGACTCATGTGTTAGCACTCCAAGCTTATTATGTGAGCTATATCATGTTCCCAACAGTTTAGGTACTTTGTGAACATCATCTTGTCTGTAGATAGGAACTTCTTCCTTCAAATCCTTATCCAAGGCATCTCTTCTCAGTTTACTTCAAAATCAAGCCATGTTTTAACATGTGCAGGATGACTCTCCATGCCATCATCTGGTTAAAGATAGGATCAGGAAATTTCCTATTCCGCAATAAGTGTTGGAGATCCAGAATCCAATAGCCATTCAGTTGTCTTATGCATTGATAAGCAGACTGACTATCATGAGTCTTGGTGTACTCAATTAATGCATCTTCTGGTATGGGAGGAAGATCTTCATTGTTGGTTCTTCCAAACCTTGCATTTCTTCTTTGTCTTCTATTCATTATGGGATGCTCCCTAGATGTGTTCTGAGTGGGGTGTTGTCTTGAAGAACCACCATGGACAGATTTGGAATGTCCAGATGGTATTCTGGCAGCTATTGGAGTAGCAGCAATAGATTCAGATACTTCATCAACTCTCTTCCTCTTTCTGTGGAGAGGATGCTCATCATGATCGATCTCATCATCATCATCCAGATAGTTGCCTTGATCATTCTGTGAGCAGGTATCTTCATTACCTTTCTTCTTCTTGATGATCTCACCTTCTTCTTCTTCTTCAGAAGGTTTATAAGATTTCCTTGGAGACTTGGTTCCCCTTGGATTTTCCTGTGAAGCTCTTGCTCTTGTTAGTGGGGGTGGTGGTTGTAGACTTTCTGTAGAGGGAAGTTCTTTAATGGTTAGAGGTTTTTCTGCAGGCTGATTCCTCTTGCTTGTATCTCTTTTTTATCCTTCCCCCTTAGTCATTGTAGTCTGAGCCAATCTTATATAAGCTTCTTGCAGAGAGTCGAAGTGTGCACTCAAAGTATTCTGGCCTTGTACCAATTTATGAACTTTAGAATGTAAGGACTCAAATTGACTAAGTAGTAAGTGTTCTCTCTTGGAGATCTACTCCAATGGCTCATACAATTTGTATACGTTCCCCGCAACATAACTTAATTCCATGAGTGCTTTCTGAGTTGTCTCTAAATCCTCATCTCCTTGCATTCCCAGATCCTTCTGTGCAATCACGAGAGATGTGGTCCTTCTGGTCATCAGCTCAGCAAAGACTTTGAACTCTGGAGGGATGGTAGCTAATGCAATGTTGTTTAGCTCAAACAATTTATTCTTCAGATTCTTCAGAACTATGAACTTGTTTTTAAAAACATTGTTGTCTTCTAGAGATTTATCAAAGGCCTTAGGTGCGATCACCTTTCTCTTCAGATGAGACACAACCATGTGCTCACTTAGATTGTCCACCTCTTTTTCTTCCTCATCCATTCCAGCAGGATGGTTAGGGCCATCCCCATCAGACCAATCATCAGAGGACTCAGCTTCAAGGCCATCAATGGCTTTCTTCCCTTCGTCATGTGATGGTTTGGCTAGTTGTAATGCAGCCTCAACATTTTTCTTATCTTCTACCATTGATTCAAGATGAACGGTGGATTCCAGTGAGTGCTTCAATCTTATTTGCTCACCAAGAAGTTCTCATTCCTTCTTGTTTAGTGCCTCCAGTTTCTGGATTTTGGCCTCTTTCTCAACAAGCAAGTCATTGAGCTCAGATTGATCTTGAGCCTCTCTCTCCAACATTTTCTTCAGCTTGGAAGCTCTAACCTCAGCTTCTCAGTCAACAATTTTTGCTGCTTGTGCTTCATCATGTTGTTGAGAGGTGTGAGTTGGTGACTTAGAAGATGGTGGTGGTGTTATATGTGTGTTATCATATAAATGGTAAAAACACATAGACCTAGACATAGTTTGACTTCAAAGAATTGTACTTGTGTACTATTTTCTTTCCCCTCACGGAAGTGTTATTACACCATTCTGAGTTCCCGTCTCAGACACCAAAAATGCACTTCCAAAGTATCTAAATACCCGTTTCAGAAACTTAAAGTTATTTGTACCATAATGCCATAGGATATCTGGATACCCGTTCTAGAAACTTAGCAACTCTCTGTAACTTTGTTCTCATAAACCTTAGCTTCTTTTAGTTCTTGGATAGCTCAATCAATCCAAGATTATGCCTCAAATTCAAGAATCTGCTTTCTTGCAACGACTTAGTGAAGATATCTTCAAGTTGGTCATCAGTGTCAACCTTGAGTATCTCTATAATGTCATTCTCAACATGGTCTGATGAAGTGGTGTCTAACATCAATGTGATTGGTTCTAGCATGAAACTTGCAATTCTGAGTAATCGCAATAGCACTTGTTGTCACAGAAAATGGGAGTTTTCTCTTCATTGAGTCCATAATCTCTGAGTTGTTGTTGTATCCACAAAATTTGTGATGCACAACACCCAACGACAATATATTAAGCCTATGTGGTAGAAGTATCAATTAAGTTTTGCTTCTTGATAAACCATGAGATAAGTCTTGATCCTAGAAACTGACAAGTTCCTGAGCTACTTTTCCTATCAAGCATAGATCCCGCATAGTCAACATCTGAATAGCCAACCACACTCAAACCACTATCCTTCAGATACCACAACCCAACTTCTACAGTACCTTTCAACTACGCATATCATGCTTTTCTTCGTCAGACTCATCCTCAAAATTAATGACAGAGTTTCTCCTTTCTGAGGGTTCTTCTTCAGAATCCTTAATCAAGAGTTCTTTGATTCTATCTGAGAGTTCTTCATCAAGGGGTATTTTCTTGCTTGCTTCATAGAATACTACATGAACTGATTCTTCAATCTTCTTTGTTCTCTTGTTGTAGACTCTGTAGGCTTTGCTATTCATAGAAAAACCAAGAAATACACCTTCATCTTCTTTGATTGAAATGTTCTCAAGTATACTTTTCCATTGTTAAAAACAAAACACTTACAACCAAACACCCTCAAATGTTTGATATTAGGGGGTCTACCAACCAAAAGCTCATAAGGAGTTTTGTCATGGTGTTTATTTATCAAACATTTGTTCTGAGTGTAGAATGTTGTGTTTATAGCTTCAACCCAATAAACTTCAATTATTTCAGTATCAGCTAGCATAGTCCTTGCAGCTTCTTTAAGGGTCCTATTCTTCCTTTCAGCAACACCATTTTGTTGTGGTATTCTTACAGAAGATAGATGATGTTGTATACCTTTGCATGTACAAAACTCTTTTATGTACTGGTTGAAAAATTCAGTACCAGGGTCTGTTTTGATTGTAGATACCTTGTAATTTTTCATGACTTCAAGCTTATTCAGCAGGTTTGGTATCTCCACCCTAGCATCAGATTTTTATTTCAGAAAGACAGCCCAAGTAAACCTAGAGAAGTCATCTACAACAACCAGACCATACTTCTTGCCTGCATAACTAGTTACAGATGATTCAAAAAGATCCATGTGTAATAGTTGCAGTGGTCTAACAAATGAATGTTTGGTTTTGACTTGAAAGAGGTATTGGATTGTTTCCCCAATTGACAAGCAAAGCGGACACTGTCCTTTCTGAATGTTGTTTTAGGTAATCCAACCACTAACTCTTTCTTGGTAAGTTTGTTCAGAGTTTTGATTTTCAAGTGATTCATTCTCTTGTGCCATAACTAGTGTTCTTCAGTGTGACCTGATTGACTCACCATGAGACATTCTTCAGTTGTGGCAGATGTCCAATCATCGACATATATACTTCCTTTCCGCCTAGCAACCAAGACTGTCTTCTTTGACTCATTGTCAATCAATTTACAGAACTTCGATTTAATTTTCACCGAATATCCCCTATCTGCAAACTGGTTCATGCTTAGAAGATTATATTTCAAATCTTAACATGTAAAACGTCAGAGATCGTAAGGGACCCCAATTTGACAATGCCAAATTCTATAGAAGGATTTAATTCACCTCCGGCAAACCTGATATTTGGTCATGTGTTTCATGTTCTGTAATCAACCAAGTTTGCTTTGTCTCCTGTCATGTTCTTCCCGCATCCACTATCAAATAGCCATTGAGCTTTAGTCCATGACGGGTTCTGCACGAAACAGGAAACATGAGTTAGGTTTGTGCTTCGAAAACAAAACCACTTAGACTCAACATTCTTCCTGTGGGAATCTATTTCTGAATGATTAGGAGTATGCTTTTGTCTACTTGGAACATAAGGAGGAATTCTGGTATCATTGGATTTCAGATCAATCTTCCTTCTTGGAGTGTTCATTGGTATTCCTCGTGGTGGCGTTAAAGACTTGTCAGGTTTCTGAGATTGCTTTTCAGCATGCTTAGTCTTCCTGGCCAAATTTCTTCTAGCCCTGGCATTCAGATTTTCAGTGGCTTGGGATTGCTTCCACTTCTGATAATTGCTATAAGCAATTCTAGCTTCCACCATCGCTCTTGTCCTTTCTTATATTGTTCAATTAGGACTTTTCTGATAGCATGATAAACAATACAATTTCGAGCACCATTGGCTTTCTGAACACGATTTTCAGCATCCTCACTAGTTTCTGCATCATCCCTATATTCATAGAACGGTATAGTAGGAAATACACCCAAACCTGTGATGCTTTCCTTCCTAGTGATACAACATTGTGGATGATCACAAGTTAAAGGATCATGTTTCTTTATAGGAACCTTTTCCACATGTTTCTTTGGGACTTGTTGTTCCTTTAAAGGTTTGGTCGCAACTGCTTTACTTTTGTCAAGAACCTTAGCTTTCTGATCAATGCTATAGGTTTCTTTGGAACCTTTCTGTTGATTTTTCACAAAGGTCAACCTTCCATCACTCTTCTTTAGAGGGGTGGAATTACTTGATTGTGATCAAGTCCAAGTCCTCCTTTCTCATAAGGGTCTCTCAAATATGATTGAACCTCCGTGAGAGTGTCACTAGCTTTGACAAATGATTTGAAAGAAGAGTTCTTCGTTTTCATAAAGAAGTTTCTTCAACTTCTCATTTAGCTCTTTCAAGGCTAGTTCGTGAGAATTTTCATTCTCCTGTATCTGAGACTTCAGAGATGCTATTTCAGCGTCCTTAATCACAGATACCTTGGTCAAATTACAAATCTCTTTTTCAAGAGTTTCTTTGCATTCTTCCAGAATTTTGGTCTTTGACTTAGCAACCAAAAATTCTCTCTCATATCGATCAAGTTCACTCTTGACCAATTCCAAATCCTTAATTTCGTCATCATCACTTTCATAGTACAAGAATTGTGATGTATTTATTACCTCATGAGCAACTCCACACAAATCATTCTTCTTTAGGTCAAAGTCGATAACATCGTGAGTTATCCTGCACAATTCTTGTGATGGTAATTTTGAGTCTTTTGAATCCTCATCTTCAGAATCTAACTCAATATCCAAAGCATCAAGTTGAATTGGATCTTCTTTCTCTCTTCAGTGAGCAATGCCCTCTGAGTTCTCTTGAAAGTTCTTCTCTCCTTTTTTTCACCCATCTTAAATTTGTTAAAAGCAGGACAATCACGTTTGAAGTAACTGGGTTTCTGACAATAGAAGCAGGTGTCATTTCCAATCTCAGCAACATTAGTACTAATAACTTTCTGAGAAGGATTATTCAGAGAGTCGTACACTTGAATGTTCTTGTACTGATAATAATTAGGACCGAGATGCTTCTTCAGCTTCTCTTTTGCTTTTCTCCTTTCAATCGCTTGACTCACATATTTTTTTTCATGTGACGCACTGCAAGAGCATTTTCTTCAGGCACTTCCTTGGTATCCTTCTTTTCAGAAGTACCTTGGGTAACTAGAGCAACACTCTGCAACTTTTCAGCTGCAGCCAATCCACGTTGGGTTGTCTCATAATTTACAGTGACTAAATGTGAAAAGAGTTCCACTGGAGTGATTTGGGGAATTCCTTGATTGAAGTAGAAATACTGGGTATGCTCCCAATTCTGGTTCAAACTTCTGACGATGGTTTTCACCTTCTTGGAATTTGAGTATATGTCACTTTCTCCAAGTGCAGCCATATCACTCATGAGAGTAGCAAACCGAAAATCAAGTTCTTCCAGAGTTTCTGTGGGACCCTGTTGAAGTTTTGGAATTTCAACTTCAGAAAGTCGAACTTATTTTCCTTGGTTTTCTCAGTTCCGGCACAGATTTCTTCAATCAATTGCCAGGAAACTTTTGCCGTTTTTGCAAATCACAATTTGCACTGTATGTGATTAGGTGTCGATGATGTTACGAGCTTAACCATCCAACCTGTATCTCTTGGCATATTTCGATGTCCAGAGTTCACGAGGATTGTCTTCATACTCCACTTGTCCAGCAGCAACACAACCACTATCACTAGTAGAGGTGTCACTACCTTCAGCATCAGCGAACCATCAGATACTCCAATCACGTGCTTGAGTTGTCTGCTTTTGATTAGTCCTTCCTTGATGACATAGATCATCTCATCACTGATTGCTTCAAGATGCATCATCATATTGTTTTTCCATTTCTCGTAATTCTCGGGTTTAAGAATCGGAGCATCACTCAGAGACATACGTGCACACTTAACACACAATTACAAACGTCCTCGGAAAGCGACAAAAACCTTTACCTATCTGGTGGATCGAGGTTCAGTGCAGAAAGCTTAGGAACCTCCTGCTCTGATACTACTTGTTGGTCCAGATAACTGCAGAGGAAAAGACTGGAGGGG
>JAYMSP010006437.1:0-11651 GCA_036897095.1 Plantago elongata | reverse complement strand
TCTAGGTTTTTGTGTTATTACCATTTATATGATAAGTAACATAAAACAAGACTTGCTTTCTGAAATGATAAGTCCAAAATTTTCTGGTCTCATACACTAACAGTGACTTATGGATATGTCTTGCCAAAATTTACTAAGTGGACACGGGAACAAGTGTTGATTGATATCTTTTCAAGATATTGAACAAGAGCCCTTGATAAATAAATCGTTTCTATTTTCGGTGGATGAGATTGGAACATGGCAAGTAATGCTTGTTGAGAAAACAGTCATGACCCACGATGCATTTAATGCAAAGTAGAAAAATATACCACGACGATGCAATGTACACAGTTACATATACGAATTTCTATACGTATGTTGTATCTATGTATTTCATCTTGCTATATATGACGGATTCTAGTAAGAGACAAACTTACCAAATCCGAAATTTTACCTTGCATCAAAATAGCAAAAATTCTCTAAGTTTTCTGCAAATCCTTCTGCTAATCTACTGAGCATTGCTTAAGTCTTCTGAAAAGATAGACTAACATTTCTCGGATCTAAGCACTTCTTCTCTAATCCTACCCAGAAACTCTATATAAGAGATGGCACCCAGAAAGACCACATCCAAGAACTCAGCTGCAACCGCTTCTTCTGGTGAAAAGCAAGTAGAGAGGGTTTTGCAAGTGTTGAACAAAAGCTTGCTGGGTAAATTCAACCCAGAGGACTGGACTTCTTGCCTCAGAATGAATTGGGGAGCGCACATGGTGGAGCAGTACTTAAATGTGGCTATCTCCTCCACTCCCGACAGGAACTTGATTGTGAAGATGCTATCCAAGGCTCACGTCAAGAAATTTCTTTGTGCCGCCCGTACTAGATTATCTCCAATTAATGTCTTAGAGTTTTATAACTCTTCCCAAGTCTACACCAAGATAGTGAACAATGTCGAGGAGACGTTCATTCTATCGAAGGTCAAGGTGTAGAAATACATCTTGATTGTGATGCTTTTGCAAAATCTCCCGTCTCAGAAATTGTGGGACAACATGGGAGATCAACACAAAAGACAAAGTTCTGAACTCTGCAGTCAGAGTGCTGTATGAAGAAGCAGCAAATGACAAGATAGAGGATTGCCCCTCATCTTTCATATTGAGAGACATCAGGACCATACACCTGTTTGAGTACTGGAACGTGCTTGCTAGCATTCTACATAGATGCTTGGATGGAAACAAATGTGGCATTGACCAGATAAGCATGGAGAGGTGGATGATAATGGCCATCCTCCAGAAGGACCTGACGAACAGAGACAACCTCTTCAATTGGGGGAAGTATTTGTTCATGAAGTTTGTGAACAGGGTCAATAAGTTTTAGCCCAAAATCGTCAAAGGTCGTGCAGACACCAAGTCTAACATGCACTATTGTCTTAAAATTTGCTACATTAGGGAAATGTGGAATTTCTCTCAGAGAGCAACTGGACATTCAAGTGACCAACACAATGTACCAACATGCTCATGAAGCCTTGAAAATTTTTGCCAAGGATGAGTTGGTTGCTCAGAGTGAAGGAGTACCTACAGAAGAGGTACATGTTGAGGTTCATATTGCAAAGAAACGAAGGACCAATAAACCTAGGTCAAGAAAGAGGATTCAGCTTGTCGATGATGACACTCCTCAACCAGAAAGGGGAACACAAGATGTTGAAGCCCAGAGACTCCTTCCAGTCCAAAAGGACTCCAGTTCAGAAAGGAGATCCTTGAGCATATGCGAAATGCCTGAGTTATCTGTAAATGAGCACAACCAGATCGATAGGTCTGTCCCAGACTTCAAAATGGATTCTTATGATGATGTGCCACTGCATATGGTACTCAAAAGATCAAGAATGAAAACTCATTGTGGAGCCTCTAGCTCAGCTTCACTGCCTCAGAAAGCCAAGGTTGCAGAGGATGCAATCCTAGAAGAGGTAGTAGAAGATGTCACATCCCAACAGACAGATGAAGGCTTGGCGGTTGATGACCGAATGGTGGAAGATGCTGACATTTTTTCCACATTCCAGTTGCCAGCAAACTTTATTGCTGAAGAAATTCTTGCATCTGCGCAGGTTCCTTAAATATCTGAGACAGGAACTCAGAATGTTCAAGCAGAGGAAAGGTCCGAAGTACCAGAAACATCAAGCCAATGAATGGAAGCCAACGTGCCTGGAGATTCACAAGTAGCAAAAGTGGTTTGTATCTAACTAGTTAAGAATTTTCAATGTTAAACTTGTTACTCATAAGCAACATTTGTTACAGGCTTTCATGGAAACCACGGAGCAGGGGGAAGACAGCACCCACCTCTTTGAATGGAGAAGGGTTCCTTCAACCTCAACTATACAAGAATCACAGCTTGAAGTGCATGTAATAAATTGTCTCTGAAAAGAAATAATTTTATACTTAAGATAATTCTTGTATATGTCTAACTCCATTGTCTCTGAACAGGCAACAACTGAGAAAGAAGTTTAAGTAGTGGAAACACTGCAAATCTAAGAAGATCCAGATGTTGCAAAACCTTCTGAAGAGATTGTTCCTGAGCCTTTTGTAGTGGAGGTATGTAAAACAGGAACATTAACTGTCTGAAATTCTTGAACTTTTTTCAACTTGCTTAATGAAACGTTTATTTTCAAACACTTCTTGTGGTGTGATCATGGATGCACTTGTATAGATCAAAAAATAGTGGTTATCCCACTTTTTATTTGCAACATCTTTCAACTACGCTGGTTGGTTATTTTATACTATATTTGGAACACATCAATAATGCCTTTTTTCCATTATAGGTGGACATTTCATCTTTGGCTAGCTAAACAAAGCTAGAACATTTGATCCAAAAGCAGATGGATTTATCATAGTCCATGATATATTTGAGGACATATATTTTTATCATCTATCATTATTGTACCCTTTCGGTGGTTATTTAATAAGAAATAAGATCTTCGGATCTTTGTTGGTAAGGTATACAACATTTTGAATTTCCATCGAGGATGGTGAACAAATACATCGCATATGCCTTATCTTGGCTTTATCCTTTTATCACATATTCACTTCACGGAATATGATTTTGCATTTATCACCACGTCAAAAGCGTCTTCCAAAACTTAAGTTTGGATATTATTCACAATTAACAAAAAAATGGTTAGATAATACCATATGATGAGAAAAAGAATCTTCAAGGAAGTAAACTATAAACAAAATAGCACTTATCTTCAAAGCTGATAAGTAATAATTTTTTCTTCTCAAATGATATGTAGCTCCATTGATGGCATCATTCGTATTTGAGCTCCATGACTCGGAACTTGTAAGTGATCACATGTGATCTCCTATCAAAATTCATTACCATGATCTTAAGTATGTTATCCTGAGTATGCCATCGCTTAAGGTTGTTTCATGCATCTTTAGGATGGAACTACAAAAACAAAGAACTTATTAGTATATAATCACAAACATAAAATAATAAAATTAATCAACTTATATGAAATTAAGAGATGGAGGGATGATGTAATATAATCTCTTATTCATGATCATCATCATTCTTTGCCAATTGGAACTCTCTTCTTCTTCTAGCTTTTCCTTTCGGATCGTGGTGCACATTTTCTATCAGTTTGTTGAGCACTATCGTATTGATAATGTGTTAAGAGAAAAAGAGAGAAGAGCATGAGAGTAGAGAGTATAATAGAGAGAATGGGGAGTTCATTCTTCACTTGTGTATTATGTGTACATTGAGAGTACAAATATGGGGTATTTATACAAGAAGAAAGGGAGATCGAGGGACTAAGAGTATATGAAGAGACATATACTACACTATTCCACTAACCATTAACGCCATTAATCCATCTATTCATTAACTAGTACAACTAATGTACATTTATCCATAACACTCATATTTATTTTATGAAAGTTTAGGCCAATATCAAAACAATTTTCTACTTCACATAATTAAGAGAGTACTGCAATTTGTATTCACAAGTATAATATTTATTTGACTTTAAAATGTAAATGTGGCAACTTCTGAAATGGATGAAGAGTGATATGAAATAATTTCTTACCAAGTTTATAATTGTTTTAAATTATTATTTAAATAGAAAAATATAAACAATTGAAAGACATTATCTCATTCAATTTTTAGTATTTAATAATAGTTATTAACTAAAAATAAATAAAATAACAAATTACATAAAGTAATGGTCTTATAGGAGATTCATACTATATATTCAATCATCAAATCTTCTTAAAATAAAGCACTCGACGTGCAACATTCTACATAGAAGGGAAAACGCATTGCATTAACAGGACTTGTAATCTCGCCATATCTATATTTTTTTTGTATTTATTCTGTAAAAAAAATAATTAAAATTGCTACAAATTATCTCATTCAATTTTGACTGAAGTTTTTGACTTACGTGATATACAAAAAGATTTTGATAGAAACTCGTATTTTAATTATACATATCCAATTAATTTTTTTTTAGGTAAATTAAACGTTTAAACATTGTAAAATTTATAATGTTTGAAATATAATCATGAGTGGTCTCCATTTGTAGAGGACGAAAAAATATGAAAATTGATATAACTTTTATATTCTTATATTTTGTATTAAATATTAATGATTGAAATAGAAAATAAAAGAAAAAAAATGATCTTAGTAGATATTAGTTGAACTTCATAAAAATATTAACTGTTTTAATTTATGTAAAAACCTCTTTTTTAAGTTGAAAATAGCGTTATTTTAATTATATTACAATAAATATACACATATCATTGATGTATCAATCATTACATAATCATCATTAGGGGTGAGCATCGGGCCAAATTTGGACCGAACCGATTTTTAGCTATTTTTCATTTCGATGCCCGGACCTAGACAGACCAGGACCGGAAAAAAGTTAAAATAGCAGGAATTGGCAAATAATTATTAACCAAATAGAACGACAGGAGAAAATACACACACACACACACACACACACATTCATCGATCCTCTCAGTCCAACATCCGTTTTTTCGGTCTTTGGTCCTGACCGGACCGAGCTTTTCAAATATGAAGGCCCAAGGATTGGACCTAATCAGGTTAGGTCCAGCCCGAGGCCCGATTTTTTGGTCCAGTAGGATCCAGTATTTTGATCCAATCTCGTTTATGTTCAGCACTGTCATCATTGATCAACACAATCTATAGTATGGCTTATATATACTAGAACACACACTCACTTTGACTGAAACTGAACCCTTGACTTTTAAAGTCTTGACAACTCAACCTAACGAATATGTCAGGCATTATTTTCATTTATTTACTAACTTTGTTCAATGCCTATTCTCCTACATTTGCCTAGGTTGTACGTTTTCATCTCCACATTCATATTATTATAGATCATGAACTTTTTACAGTATCATATCAGTCTAATGAAGATGAAGCTCCTCTCCATAGAAAATGAAGAAGGGAAAATATCCTTATTGAGCCAATAGCTACAATTCCTATAGCAACCAAAACACCCTATGATAGCACCAAGTCTATCTAGAGAGGCTCTTCAAGCGGAAACCCCCTACAAGAAAACTCGATATAGAGAAGGAATGAATTAAGGGCTGGAAAGAGACAAATTCAGTTGCAACTCAGGCCAGGAGAAGCTAAAATTGAGTATTTAAAGCTTGATTGTGGCCCCCTGTCTACAGGTGTATCCACCAAAAGAATGGTTATTGGATTAAAAAAAAAAACTCAAACACCAACTGGTAAATAGTGGTGGATTCCTAGTACCCATTCTCTAGTTGCTAATGGCATGGAGAAACGACAAGCATGTCTTCATAAATCCAAACTAGATCAAGCACTAACTAGACTTTGATGTCATAACCAGACAGAAGGCCATGGAGAGAGACCATTCTGAAGCTTGTTCCTATGGTAAGAATAATGATGTGCACATAATTATGTACCTTGTTGGGACACTTACATGGCCAAAGATTGTTGTGGAACCCTATAAGTACACGGCCAAGGAACTTTAAAGGCGATATTAGATATCTGAAGATCGTATATCAATATTACAACTCGCCAGATATCAAGATAGACCATGCCTGAACATGGAAAAGTATAGTGAGTAAGATAGTCTACAATAAAGAATTCCACCCCACCTTACATAGAAATTTGTGATCTTTGCAAGGAACACTGATATGATAGTCAGGACTCTACTCTATGACTACTCCGATGTACATAAGAAGGTATGGAGATATAGGGTATTTTTCAAACTGAAAATTTTGCTTGCTTAAGAAAAAAAAATACTTGAAGACCAGTTACAAAGGATGCTCACTAGGAACTTCGAAATTCATGTTGCCCGTGTATTTGTTTTTGTGTACATTGTTCATTTTACATAATTGCTTAGTTTGTTAAGTTATCTATTTATGTAACTTTATTTATCTGATGATCCCCGTGATGCCCCACCCTGAAGCACCCTGCTCCAAGGCTCAGCGCACCAGCTTGCATCCATCCAACCAGACTGTCTCATATATGTCAAAAGTTGCAGGAACGGACTAAAATCCAAAAGAGTAAAAGCCATGTATTATACCTTATATTTTTAGTATTATTTACACCTCAATGTGGACCATATTGGCAACTTACACCAATAAGCTTATCTCCATCAAATGGGATTCTCAAGTATTATCCTAGCTTCTCCAATAATCAACAAACTCTCCTAAAGTGTTGCACCTGAGGAAATATGGACATAACAAGAATGAAAGGAGTAAGTCTTTTATGAATTAGTAATGTTCAAAGGTAACAAGGTATCAACGGAATAACAAGAAGTGAATAGAAAAGAATGGCAAGCAATATGAAATAGAGTTTTCAAGGTGTAACCAGATGATGATACGAGTATGAATCAGATACCAACCATAAGACTCCCGAATATATAGACTACCTTATGACTCCATCGAAGTGCGACCCCGTAAATAGAGAAATAGCATGCCGAGGTTCATGCAATACCAAATCACGGAATACACCAACCACCGGTTGTATTCAGAGTCTGGGGATTGGGGATCTGCAAGAAGTGACTTTAACCGTCGGTCCACCCCGCCCGGTAGTCACTCACTTACAATCCCGGGCCCAAATAGAATCCATATCAATATATGTAACTCATAATCAAGTATGCTCGTTATCATCTTTGAAAGAGAACAATCTGATAAATAGGATATGAAAGTTGACAGCCTAAAATGAAAGTCATCACGGGAACAACTGGGCAAGGCAATCATTGATATAGAAATATCCAGAGAAACAATAGAAGTGATGACGTAATTGAATCCTAAAGGAAAGAAGGACAAGACATGAATATGACTGAGAACACCCAAAACGAAGGGACATCAGTTCAGAAAGTGACTGGTAAATGATGAAGGGGTAAACATGTAAGTAAATGAAAGGGTTTACAAGAATAAGAGATCTAGAAGAGGGACATAAATTCAATTTAGATGGAATGAGATGATCATGAGGTAATCAGCTTATACAAAATTTACAAGAATCAATAACAAGGTCATAAACAAACGAATGAGGAGGCTAAACAAGGACATGAACAAGAGAATGGTTGTTTAATTGTAATATACGAAGAGAAGCTGGTCAAATAGTGAAACAATGAACAAGATTCATGACGAGTCTGATAAACGATAATCGTACAAGGAGACTGTATCAATATCAAGTGATACAAGATAACAAGGTTACTTGAAACATCCTAACCGAAAGGGCTTATGCATAACGAAGTATTGTATCAAAAGTAGTATCAATAATATTTGAAAGAACAAGACAGAATAAATATCCATTTTCACCAGGGGCAGATGCCCAAACGGTGTGAAAGAGAATGCTAGAATCCTTACCCACAGTACTGCATTCTGCTTGGTGCATCCAACTCTTATGTCAAGATGCGCTAAACAATCATGCAACATCTTGTTGAACATTACTAGAACCAAAGTAGTCTTTTAGTCCATAAAGCCTCTAAACTATACTAGGTGCATAACCACCGCTCTTAAAGATATAATAATTGATCAAAATACAAATTCATCGATTAAAATATGCATAAATGATGTCCGCACCATCTTAAGGATAAATAATACATGCACAGTTATAATTTATAGTGAAGTAAATAGCTATTAAACTGATTGTTATAATATTTAAATCGCTCCATTTGGCTCTGGCTCGATGAACAGTGATTTGACCTAAAATACACTTCAAATACCTCATTTCAATTCCATTTCAAACACAATTTCACCAAAATCCCATCCAAATGATCACTTGTGCCATGCCAATCAGTGTCGAGGTAATTGTATAATCAAAAGTGCTGAGAATCACCTACTTACCGCGCAAGCTTGTTGGTTCCGTCCATCACTATTCTTACATTGTCATGTATTTTCTTATTAGTTATCAATTCTCGGGTGAAGTGTGTGAGCAAAAATGTGCTGAAGTGTATGAGCAAAAAGTGTGATGAGGGCGTGAAGATGGTGAGGAAATAATTAGTGAAGAGTAGATTAGTTGTAGTGATAAATAAAATAGGCTTGAAGTTGTGAGTGATATTCGTGGAAAATGGTCTGATGAGTTGTTGGTTACTAAGGTGTAATTAGTGTTTCCTTGCCAGATATTGGACGTAAAGGATTTAACCAAGCAACATGTATGGCAATAGGATTAGCATATACATACATTGTTGTTTAACATGGGGACTTAATTACACGAGCTTGCTTATTTCATTTTTTCCGAATACATCTTAAATATCAAAAAAGTTAAATAAATATGTACAAATAATATCCCTGCTATCACAATGATGAAATAACTTAACCGAGCAAGTCGTTAGATAAATACGAAATTCATACCCTTGTGAAACTGGGAGCATTCTGCAGTTGCTAAATCATGTTGTTTCTTACATTTGAATGAGTTTCCTTAATTTTCTAATCTCGCGAAATTGTATGCACAAGGATGATATAGTAGTGTGGATAAATGTGGTTGTGGTATTCGCTGAGTAGTGAAATGAGAGAACATAAATTCTTTACACCAGCCTGTTTATTTTGATGTTCAGAAATATATAACATTTACTAAAGTGGACCACTAAATGAGTATTATATATTCATGCGGTTCGTATAATGTATAAAGGTGATTGAACTTTCGTAGGATTTTATATAGATATAAAACAGTTTAAATCAAAATTAGTAACAAGTCGGACCTAAAATTATATAAAACAACGAAAATAATTAAGTAAAAATTAAGTACGACGAATAGCAATTATAGAAACTGTCAATTATTAAAATAATAATATTTGAATTTATTTATTTAATTATATAAAACGGTTATTGACACTACAAGAAAACTGGTCGTTACAAACCCACTCTCATATATCTCTAAAGTAACTTGCGTAAAGATCACACCTTGTGATTAGTTTGATATTTATTTCCTCCACTTAAAAAAGTCCGTTGTTTTTAAATAATACTGAAGATAAGAAGTACACCGTTTATATAGTCAGATTGGCTTCGGATGAGCGGTTATGTGTGGTTGCCTAGTGTCGACATAATGTTGTAGTAGGGAGTTTCTATATGGATGCCAGAAACGGGAATGTCTAGGCGAAAAGAATCTATACTGGTATTAGACATAATGTTGTAGTAGGGAGTTTCTATATGGACGCCAGAAACGAGAATGTCTAGGCGAAAAGAATCTATATTGGTATTAATCAAATATTTTAAAATAGTTATTAGTCTTGAAATAAGTAGTTGATATTTTCGTAAAAAACACAACCTCATTATTCATTCAAATTAAACCGTACACCAATGGTGTTTGATTCTCGAAAACGAAGCGTAACCCAGTTGGTAAGACGCTTCACATCCAACCAATAGGTCGAATGTTCGAGTTACCCTTTAACTGTTTAAAAAAAAACTGTTTAATTCCCCTCAATATATTAACACACTAAATTTAAAAAATTAGTTTCTATTATTACATTTTAAAGTGTAACTAGATGTTTTTATCGTTATAAATGAAGAAGTCCATATTATTATGAGATTTAGATCAATTTGATAAATTTTATTTTTCTTATTTATTTATTTTGTGCATAATCGTTTATCGTGTGTCAAGGATAATTACAAAAAAAGGAAAGCTACGCCTTAATTTAATCCTTAAAATAAAGACGTTCTGTGGGACCATAACAAAACTCAAAATTAAAAGGGAAGATTTTTTCCCTTTCTTTAGAATAAAATGTAGAGGGAAGTTGGTATCAATCAATTAATTAATTAATTAATTCCACCGATGCTTATTTAATAGAAAGTCTAAGAATATGCGAGATATGCACACGGGTGGGCCATGGATGGAATGGACACAGATCTAGATCTTAACCTCGTCCTGTTGTCGGCCAATGCTCTTGACCACCGACAAATAAATTCATTTTATTATTTGTCGTCGATTATCACTCATAAATTAATTATAATATTTTATTTAATAAAAAATTATTATTCAATTTTATTACAATGACTTTATTAATTAAATTATTTATTATTATCTTAATAGTGAATTATAATTTAAGTCGAACACAGTTACATATCAAAATTTAAATAATATTTCTTATAAAATTTTACATTCAACTATATTTTAAGATGATTAGTTGTCAAGGTTAAATCCAGTAAATTCGTTGAAATAATTATCTTACCGTTTTTTGGTTGTGTACTTTCATCACCCCGTCTTGATCCCTTGGAGTCGTCTTCTTTGGGATCCATATCCGTTTGAGACATGAATGAAGTTCATCATCATTCGTTTGGCTCATTATTCTCAACCACTTCCACGAAGAAAATTTGCATGAAATTTTTTCAGTGTTAGTAGTCGAAGTGTCTAACAAACACAAAAAAGTACACAAAATATCAAAATATAAAATACAAAACACTTACGCACTATGAAAAAGGCTAAAGGTCATAACAAAATACGGTAAAAAAGACCAAGTGAGTCCATAGAATAACGGCTCATCGTACTCCCTAAACAGGACATTTTCTCACCCTTGAGCAAACAAGAATCTAAAATAGGCCTAGGAAAAAATAGAAATACAAACATAACAAGGAAGAGTTCAATCAACAAGCTACCGGAACAACTATTGCAAGAGTCTAGTCTTAAACTGATTTTAACTTGTATCCCCCCTCATATTAACGAGTAGCTTTGCAAAGATCACAATCTTCCATTTCACAAGAAAATAAAACTTCGACTTATTCTAGCAGACCCCCACAAGGATTGGACAACAAAAGCCACAAAGTTGCCACTAATATATTACGTGCTTTTGCACTCATATCAAACGGATCAGAATGGACTTTTATGAAAAAGCGTCGAAATCAATATGTAGGAAAAAATAGCTACCGTCCTCGTGCTTTGCTCTTTTTGCGGAAAAAAATACATGTGCATTACTCTTTTAGCACATATTTCATAACATTTTCATTTTTTTACTTTTTATCTCTTGCAATTGTATCTCTATAGGTTGCTCAAGGTACGCACTTTTGTGAGTCTCGTCTTGAAGTACACCACATCAACCCTCACGACATATCATTTGACATGCAACTTGAGAACAAAACCATCAACCCTCACATCATACGCACAATCAGCCCAACATTGAGGTAGTATTTGAGAATGCTCAACATAATCTCTGTTGGTCCAAATAACGGTAAAGGAAAAGACTGGGGGGG
>JAYMSP010006436.1:0-11652 GCA_036897095.1 Plantago elongata | reverse complement strand
ATGATGCCTTAAGTTGTACCAATTCACGTTTTGATAACTTTGTTTGACTCGGTACAATTTGTATACAATTCGTTAACTTCCCGTTCAATTTTACTACTCCGTTAGTCGGAATTGACGGCTCGGTAAATTTTGGCCGAATTTGACCGAATTAAGACAAATAACAACGAATTGGTCCAAAATTCCGTAACTAAAATTTTGAATCGAATTTTTTATTTTTTCTAAAGTGTATTTTAATTTAGAATGTTTTAAATAATATTGTAAAAGATAAATTCACTTTTAAAAGGTCATCTTTGTCAATTAGAATGCCCAAAATCAAATTCTCCCAAATTGAAGTGAATATTTAATAATATTCATTTTTAATTACAGTACTTTAATTTTTGTTGTATAATGCTAATTAATCGAACATCTTATTTGTTTTAAGTTTAAGTTAATCTGTAGTCGAATATAAAATTATTGACTAGTTGAATGTAAATGTATATCACTTATTTAATGGATGTCTAATAGTACGAGTAATATATATATATAAAACAAACAAACACTTCAAAGAAGTGATATATTTGAATTTTTAAGGGATCCTATGAGTGTTGTAATGATATAAATAAAGAGATATGTAAATGTGTTACAACGAAAAATAGATCATTGTTAATGAAGTAGGAAGTGAGTTAAGTTTATCACTATTCAACTAAACTTAAAAAACTATAATGTAGTTCAAATTTATTTTGGGTATTCTAATGACCATTTAACGGTGAATTTGTATTTTACAATGTTATTTAAAACATTCTAAATTTAAATACTCTTTAAAAGAAAAATAAAAAACTCGGTCAAAATTTGAGTGATGGAATTTTGTACAAATTCGTTTTAATTTGCTTTAATTCGGTTAAAATTGACGGAGTTGTCAATTCCAACTAACGAAGTAGTAAAATTGGACAGGAAGTTAACGAAAGGTTTACAAATTGTATACTGCGTCAAATAAAGGTACCAAAATGTGAAATGTCACAACTTAGGGTACCATTTATGGATTTTTACCGGACGGAGGGAGTATGAATTAGTTATTAATCACCGGGTAGAGGATGGGTTGAGCCCCCGACCCACAAGGGGACGAAGCTTTCTACATTTTTGTTAGTTACTAACCATCGAGTAGAGTGCACAATATAAATTATCAAACATGTTTGGCCCTGTACGGGTTCGGGCTGGATTCTATCCCGTTAAAAACATATCAACCATGGTGGATCGTTTACATTTTAAATAGTTACGAATAGATTTAATGATTGCATTGCATGAAGATGGACTATATATGCACGAAAGCTTTAAGTCGAAAGACCACCGTATTTATACTAAAGTTTGGCTATGTTACTTTTTTGATCAATTTATTATGCCCTTACCTTTATATTTATTATTACAAGTAAATTATATTATGACATCGTCACGGGTTAATAATAGTTTAGTGGTAATGCAATACCAACTGAAATTAATGTCGGTACGACAAATTACATGACAAGTACATTCAGTTCAGTCCATTCAATTATCTTTAGTTATTTTTCATACGACAACTCAGTTTAGGTGAGGAGAAAAAAGCCTTGATATATAGTTTTTCAAATTCATGTACATGATTTTTAATTGAATAAAATTTTCGAACGAGTTAATTACGGCCCGTAAGAAATCTGTGGAAGTACTTGATCATGGATTGAGTATTGTTGATGAAATATGTTTGGCAGATTGGAGGTGTTTGGTTGGGAATTGTGGATTAAAAATCTAGCTATGTTAGTGCGATTTATGACCGTATTGAAAAATTCATACGCAAATTTCAATTCAATTTCTTGTGTTTTGGTACACATTTTTTAGGATTGGACTAATTAATACTATGGGAGTATTATTTAAGCCACTTCTAAACTTAATGTGTTTGATACAAATCCTAATATTTTCTACTCCTAAATTAAGCTACAGTTGTTCTTCTTGATTATAGTTTACCTACATTGTCCATCCAAAGAAATAAAATGAGAGAAAATCACACAGTCAAATGCTTGTTAATTGTATGCATTACGATAAAAAATAAATGAAGCTACAAAACTACCACTTGGTAGCTCGTGTAAAAATTATGTACCAACTAAACATATATTGAACCATGTTGTATCATTACGTAAGTCGGATGATAAGAAAAATATATGGTTTGGGCTATTGGTCCACATGGAGCGGATAGTATTAGATTGGATCGGTTTTGGGTTTTTGTGATATTGAATGGGGTTGTATTTAATTTGGGGTCCATTGGGTAGTATTGGTTTGTTTTTTAAGCCCAAAACACCTTGGTCCATTTGGGGGAAATGACGATAGGATCGATTTTGACATGAATTAGAGGGGTACATTGGTCAGTGCATAAAACAAAAATTGAGCCTAATGTCAACATTTTTGGGCTGACTTTCATGTTGGGCTCAAAACTGGCCAGCTCGGGAGTTGGTACAAGATAAGCCCACACCGTAATCCATGGGGAATCACTACAAAGTCCAGCGTGTTAAGACGCTACCAAAGACATGATTTCAGTGTCCAAAAACACCTAAAACCCGGTTTATGCGGCTACTAAAAGCTTCCTAATTAACATAATCAAAGTGGGCTTGGAGATAAAGGGCGTGGAACACGAATTCATAGAATAAGACTTGGTTGACAAGTCACCTCATCTTCTCAAGTCCAACCCGGTTCATAACGGCAAACTCATTGCCAAGTCTTTGGTCATCCTCGAATATATTGATGAAATAGGTGATGGTCCGACCATTATGTCGAAAGATCTTTATGAGATAGCCACAACCCGATGTTGGATAAAGTTTTTTGATGAAAAGATAATTTATTCGTTTACTTGTAGGGTTGAGAGATAATATAAAATTATTTTATATTTTCACAATTTAAGCAAATTTCATACTACATAAGTTTACATGTACTTCATCCCCTTGGAAATTGTCGAGTGCGTACGCAGAGAGTAATATTATAACATTATATAGTACATGTGGAATTTACTTTATAATTTTATTACTAATTGATTTGAATATTTGATTGTATAATTTATATTTTAACTTTACTAGGAGCAGTTGAGTATATAAATTATAGTGGAACCTTTAATGAGATGCCAAAGACAATAAAAGTGAACAAATTTATATGGGATGAAGGACGTATGCAATTTGTTCCCATTAAGTTTGATGGGCTAATGGAAATATTCATGTATATTTATTGTATTCTTTAAACCGCATGTATGACCCTTATACTCTTTACAAACTCTGCCATAAGTAAGACACATAAAAGAGTCTCTCTCCAAAACTCTATCAATATCCATCAATCTTTGTACTTTAATCTAAATATTCTCAATGAACAACTCATCCAAACTATCAGATCTAATATTAATAGATCCCCGGTTAAAACCCCCTGATCCTACAATTAAGATGCCTAGTAACAACTTCTGGATTGCTAAATCTGATGAATTGTCGAGATCCTAGAATGTAAGTTTTTCAATCCGACCGAATACTCATCTACAGATAATTGAAGATCATCATAATCCAGGAAGAGACAATTTGAAGTTAGAATCATACAAAAGTAAGCTACAAGGAGCCACAAAACATAAATACTTCGATGCATGGTTTAATCACCTTGACAAGCTGTCGGAAGAAGTCAATGACCTTAATAATCAACAAAGCGAAGAAAAAATTCCCTTTGTTGAATTTAATTCAGGTGAGATGCAAAATTTTGTAAATTCTTTTAACAAAGCTCTTATTATAACTTCTATTGGGATTAATAGAAGCATAATGGATATACAAAAACATCTTAAAGGAATTTGGAGATTACAAAGTTAGATTGAAGTGTATGATGTGGGAAAAGGATTCTACATCCTGCGAATGAACTCCATGGCAAACTATCTGGTAGCTCTTTCCAGAGGACCATGGTTTTTATTTGACCACGATATTGTGGTTAAAAAATGGAGACGTTGGTTCCATCCTAATCAGGGTCTGCTTGACTCTCTATCAGTTTGAATTCGTCTTCATGATCTTCCTCTTGAACTGTATGACCCACGAGCTCTTCTTAAGATTGGTAAAGCTTTAGGAAAACCAATCAAGATGGATACTCATACGGTCTCTAAGGAAAGAACTAGATATGCGAGACTTTGTATTGAACTAGATACTTCCAACCGTAACCTCCTAAAATTCAGATAGGAAAAATTATGAATAATATCACCTATGAAATTAAAGTTGAATCCTGCTTTAAGTGTGGTAAAATTGGTCATTTTAGTTCACAATGCTTAGTTTCATCTTCTGACGAAAATAATAATAACAATTTAATTAATGATAATATTAGTAGTAGTAATAATAAGATCGAGAATATTATGACTCAACCGGAATTGAACCAAGTGTCACAATTGAATCCCTCAAAAGATAATAACAATAACAATAAAAATAAAGAAAATACTAATTCTAAGAATTATGTTGATATAAATCAAAGCTCACAATAGAAGATTGTGGTTCCAAAGTCCTTTAACAGGAAAAGAATTCAAGAAGAAGAATCTTCAACAAAATATTAACAAAGAAACAAATAAACATTATGCTGAAGGAGAAAAAAAATAAAAGTCAAATTTTGAAGAAAGGTAATATCAACACTACCTAACCTATTCTAGAAACAATTAATAACAATGGAGAAGAAATTAATCATATTAACATGAAGAATCTCCAATTTAACAACAAAAATAATAGTAACAATAATTTTAACATTAATATAAATAAAAATGGTAATAACATTAATAATAATAGTAAACTAATTAATAATAATAAAAATAAAAAAAATAATAAAAATGGTAATTCTAATTAATTTGAAGTCTTAGAGAAATTAAAAAAAGATGAACAAGATATGATGAACAAAGAAGTTGTTGACCTGGACCAAGTGCCTACGCAATTGGACGAAACTAACAGCCCAATAAGGAAGGATATCGTGAAAACTTCCCTCGCAGGCCAAAACAAAAATAACAAAACATTCAAAAGGAAGAACAGGAATGTCAGTCCGGCCCAATTTCAAAATATCAATGATTTCAGCCCAATCATAGATCAAATAGTCCAAGAAAACTTACAAGCCCAAATGTCCAGCATATCTGATCAAACAATTGAAAAGAAAACAAATGAAAACAACAATTCTTCTGCACCCACCAATCAAAATCCCTCTTCACCAGTTATTGAGCATGCATTTGACAAAGGAGAAGCTCAATAGACAGACCAATTAAAGCAAAATACACATGGAGAAACATCAGTTCAAGAGATCATCAAACAGAGCAAAAAATCTCCCTCTGATAATAAATATTTACACGACAATAGAGAATCAAGTAGCAATAATACCTACTCTACTAATATAACAGATGGAGATAAAAATAGAAACAATGATAACCTCTGCATGGGAAATGCAATCTCCCAATTTCAACCAATAGAGGAAGAGACGCTTGAGTTGCCAATGGAGAGTTCCAAGTAAAATAATCATTCTATTGTGTCAGAATTGAGAGATATAATACAAGACTTTCAGGAAAAAAACACCACACAACTCTCAAAAATCAAACAACAATACTCAAACAATCGAAAGAAAAGAAAATACTAGGAGCATCAAACTCTCGAAGGAATTCAAGGAGGAGCCCAGCTCGGAGCCCATCAACAGCTATGACGGCTATTTCGGTGACAGAAAGGGGAAACACTCCTGCACCACAAGTAGTGGTTTCAACTCAGCAATCAACTCCATTGAGGACCACGGGAGTGGAGACTACGACGACAACAACGACAACAACAACAACAAAATCAAACTTCTGGAGTAGCAACAAGGGATTCTAGGCTGGTGAGAGTGGGGCAAATAATGGTTCCTTTGAACACAACGAAAACAATTCCAGGGTCAATCATCTTGGCGCCAGTTGCTCAGATCAGAGAGCAACACTGGCTAAGTCCAAGACAGACAACCCCATCTCCAACCAGGCTAAATCCAACAATCATGCATGCACAAGTAAGAACATAGGCTATGAATCGACACAGAGGAATCCTAGAAGCGAGTGGGGATCAAACTCAGCAACAACAAAGGGAAGTGGTTATTTAGGGGAATGTGGATACATCACAAGTGAATCAAATAGCACAGTAGAGCCAGGTAATTGCTACCCAGGGACAACAAATTATGCAGAACGGAGTGAACATGAGACATCTGTCAAGCAACAGGCCTCTGAATGGGAATGCAAGGCCCTACATTCCTCTAGCAGCTCGTCAGGAAGCAGGATCAAGGCAGATGATGTTGGGGAGTTCGTCTTTAGGGCACATGAGGGGTACGTTAATGTTTATTCCAGGTCACTCTCAACTTCCACCAATGATAACGACATATGTAACGAGTGTAGCAGTGAGGCACGAGATAAGAACCAACAACATGCTACTGACATTGGAACGGAATTTGTTCAGAATCCAGCCGTTTTACATGTTACCAACCTTCTTCCAGATGCTAAGAGAAACTCCCTTGATCTCTCTTAGGTATTACAGTTCCATAACCCCCCTGATGACTAGTCCCCAGCTCTGACACCTAGTGTCTATCCAACCATGGGGAAATGGAGAATCTCCGGTTGTTCTTCCGACTCCGATCGGAAATATCAATGGAGGACCAATGCCTCCTAGAGAGCCTGGAGTTTGGTTCCCAATCATCAACATGTTAAGCATGAAGATCCTCATTTGGAATGTTAAGGTGGAGCTAGAGAAGAATTGATGGAAGTCTCCGTGGTTACATCAGGCAGTATAGGCCGTTAGTCACTTTCATAATGGATACGCCCATGGGTTACTCTAGGGCAGTGGAGATGGTGCCTACTCTTGGCTACGCAAATCGTATTGTTGTAACCTCTAATGCTAATTCCCCTCAAATAGGGGGTTACTGGGTTTTATGGGATGCCATTAGAGTGTACATTATCTCTAGGAGGCCTCGGATAGGATATTTCATTTCAGGATCGTCTCCCCAAGGTAGCCGTTGCCAATTGAACTGACTGCAATCTACAACAACCCTAGCCAAAGAAATCAAGCTCTGGTATGGACTGATTTAAGAAGTTTAAGTAATAAAGTTTCTAGTTCTTGGATCGTTGTTGGAGACTTTAATGCTTTCCTCAATCCTAATGAAAAATCTGGAGGTAATAAACCTAGTAACACTAGAGTGCATGAGTTTGCTACTTGTCTTCTTGATTGTGGTTTATTTGATCTTGGTTTTGTTGGTAACAAATTTACCTGGTCCAATAGAAGATTCAATTATGCTTTCATCACCGAAAGACTAGACAGAGCTTGTGGTAATTTTAACTGGATAAGGAATTTTCCTAACACCATTATTAGAAATCTTATAGACTCGACATCTGATCACAAACCTTTGTTAATAGATACTAGGACTAATCCTACTCTAGGAATAGAGTTTTTAGGTATGAAAATATCTGGAATAACAGTAAATATTTTAGGAATGAACTCACTAATTTCTGAAATAAACATGATTATAATGCTAATTTCATTGATATCTGTAATAAACTCTCTAAGTCTGCTATATCTTGGCCCTTAAAAGATCTCCATAATATCAATAAAAACTTAAAAAGCTTTTACTAAGGAACTTGAAATTGTGGATAGCAAATTACATACTAATCCTACTAGGTTTGGTCCCTTAGAGGTTAGCCTCAGGAAGCATATCAATGATTTGTAATAAAAAAAGAAAGTTTTTTGGACTCGAAGAGCTAAAAGAAATTGGATTCAAGGAATGGATCAAAACACCAAATTCTTTCATGCTATTGCCTCTGATCAAAGAAGGAAAATTATAATCAAAGGATTAAAGATAGTGAAGGGAATTTAATATTTGAAAACCAAAAAATCTGTTACCTTTTTTATGATTTTTCTCTAAACAAAGTACTTCTACTAAACCTAGTTTATTTTTTATTAATGTTGAAACCAATAAAATTGATCAAAGTGATAATGACATGCTTTAGCTCCTGTTAGTGCTGAAGACATTAAAAATGCCATGTTGTCTATTGGCATTGACAAAGTCCCAGGACCTGATGATTTGGGGGCTGGATTTTATCAAAACTATCGGGACATTATAGGTGATAAGGTGTACCTAATAATTAATTATTTATTTCAAACTAATGTCATGGAAGAATCTCTTAATCATACCCAAATCGTTCTCATTCCTAAGGTTAAAGATGGCAATCAAGTGCAACAATTCAGACCAATAAGTCTATGTAGTGTTGCTTCTAAAATTATATCTAAAATTATTGTTAATAGATTAAGACCTTTAATGGATAAACTCATCTCCCCCTTCCGAAATGGATTTGTTCATGTAAGACAAATTAATGATAGTGTTATGTTAGCCCATGAGTTACTTCATACTATGAGTAAAAAAAGAAAATCCAAACAGTTCTATATGGCCCTGAAACTAGACATAGAAAAGCTTATGATAAAATTGAGTGGAGTTTCCTCAGTCTTGCTCTTAGTAAGGCTAATATACACCCTAAATTCATCAAAACTATTTTAGCTTGTGTTACTTCTGCTACCTTCTCTGTGAAAGTTAATGGTATTAACTCTAGAAACTAGAATCCTGAGAGAGGGCTAAGGCAAGGAGATCCTTTATCTCCTTATCTTTTCATTCTCTGCAAGGATTTGTTCATAGTTAGATTATTAAAAGATATTAAGGAAGGTAAGATTGAAACTATAAAAGTTTGTAGAGATGGTCCTTCTATTCCCATTTGATACTTTGTTGATGATTGCATGTTGTTTTGTAAAGCTAATAGGAAATCCACTAGCAACTTATTTGTTAGTCTCAAAGACTATGCTAAAGCTGCTGGGCAGAGTATCTGTTGGAACAAGTCTAGAATCTTGTTCTCCCCTAATACTAGTATAAGAATTAAAAAAAAGCATTACTGATAAACTGAATGTTATTCCTAACAAAAGGAAAGACAAATACCTTGGCTTGCCTTTTTTGCTTGGTCACAGAAAAGCTGACTTGTTTGATGAAGTAGTTAATAAAGTTTGTAATAGAATCAATAAATGGTACAATAGGTTTCTTACTTCTGTTGGCAGAGTTGGTCTCATAAAATCTGTCTCTAATACTATTCCTAATTATACTATGTCTTCCTGTTAACTTCTTGCATCTTGCATTGTTAGAATAAATTCCCTTAACAAAAACTTTATGTGGAATTACACTTCTACTTCTAGAAGTAGACATAAGATCAGCTGGAGTAAAGTTTGTTCCAACAAAAATAAAGGTGGCATTGGGATTATAAACCTGGAATTCTTAAACTCTGCTTATCAATTAAAACTCCTTTGGAATCTCCTTTCTAATCCTAATACTCTTTGAGCTAAAACCTATAAGCAGAAGTATTTTCTTGATCATTGTGTTCTGGAAGCCAGTGATAAATTATCTCATAGCTGGCTTTGGGAAACATTGATTAGGAAAAAACATTTGCTCTCTCAATTTATTGGTAAAAAAATTGGCAATGGTAGGTCTACTGATTTATGGAAAGATAGATAGTTAAATAACAAGATTTTAGAAGATTACACTAGTAAAACTAATCTTGATCCTAATCCAGTTGCTAATTCATAGAAAACTCTAACTGGAACATTGAAAAACTTAGAACGGTGGTTCTTGATAATTTGGTTGCTGAAATCCAAGGGTTTCCTCTTGCTAGCTTATATAAGGATGATGCTTTAATTTGGCCTCACACTAGTTCTGGTAAGTTCTCTCTTAAATCTGCTTATCATCTCATTTCTAACTCCACTGGGGATCATCCTAACTGGCCATGGAACATAATCTGGAATATTAAGGTTCTTCCCAAAATCAGGTTTTTTCTCTGACTTGCTTTGCATAACAGATTTCCAAATACAACTAGACTCTTTAATCATGGTAGATTAGAAATTAATGTTTGCAGTCTATGTCATCTTGAAGAAAAAACTCTTCATCACCTTATTTTCAATTGCAATGCTTTTGATAATTTCAACTGAGTTACATTAATGGAAGTAATGATGATCCACTTAATAATTTCTTCTTTCAACTTAAACAAAACTCTCACTCCTAGATAAACTTCATATTGGGAATATGGATTATCTAGCATCATAGAAATGAGTTTCTATTTAAAAATAAGCCTATTAACTCTGCTAGAATGCATAAACATTTTGTTACATTGCAAAGAGATCTTCCTATTCTTTTTCCTTTGATACCTAAACCTGCCAAAATTATACATGGTGTTTAGAAACCTCTGTATCATAGTATTTGTGTTAATACTAATGGCTCCGCTCTTGGAAATCCTGGCCATGCTGGTCTAGGGTGTGTTATAAGAGGAAAAGATGGAAGTTTCATTAGAGTAGCTACCTCCTATATTGGTGTTACGTGTAACAATACTGCTGATCTAATGGCTATCAAATTGGGAATATCTCTTACTAATCAACTGGGAATCATCGATTATGTTTTGCAAACTGATTCTAAATACACCTATAACTGTCTTTGCAGGGACCAGGAACCAACATGGATGCACCGGGACATGGTCCAAGATCTTAGGAACAAACTTGGAACAGATGGAAAAAAAAAGCTGTAGTTTATTTATAGAGAAATGAATGGAGCAGCTGATCTTTTGGCTAAGATTGGTAGTGGCTACCATTTTGAAAACTTTGAACAATTTGGTTGTTTTGATTATCATCCGTCTCACTATGTTAAGCTTAGAAGTGACTTGTTAATTTGGGACATTATTCCTAATTGGTTATCTTTGTATCTTAGAAATGATCCGAACAATGTGACGTTTCATAAGGTACTATGGAACAAGAACAACATATGTATTTTGACTAAGTATATAGTTTCTAAAAAGAAAAAACTCTCCCATAAGTAAATTGGATTGTTTGGCAAGTTTGCAAAATTTTAAAGAATATAAAGGTTCATTCATGAAATTTAAGAACACACATTTCAAAAGAATATAAGAGACTTAAGTCAAATGCATTTTACCCAAGTTTGATTCTCCCACCCAAATTTAGATTTTACTGTCTTGATATGAAACAAAGTAAATTGCGCACACCGAATTTAGAGATCTTACCACATTATCTTATATTGTCCAAGTTAAATTTTGTGAGTAAAAAGCATTTGTTTAATTAGTGTCGGCCTGCATTGAGAAATGTTTTAGTAACCAGTATAGAAGAGAAAGAAAAAAGCAATGGAAGAAGACATAAAATTACTCGACTTATTGGAGAATGAGCTTGAGGAAAATAAATTCTTTCGTGGCGAAGCTATTGGACTAGTTAGCATTACAACCAATTTGCTTGCTTATTGGATTCCAGTAATCGGGGAAGTACTTGGTGTCAAGATTCAATCTGAAGAAAATTTTCCCAATTTGTTCAAATGGGCTAATGAATATACTAATTGCAGCAGTGTTAACGAAAAGCTTTCTGCAACTAATGGTGGATTGGTTGAGACTAGGGGTGTTAGTGAATCAATCCGCTCGTGAGCTGATCGCTAAAAAATTCGATCAACATTCAGATCGAGATCAAGATCGGTCAATGCGAGCTCGATCATGAGCAAGCTCGTCTTACTGTTGAGGTTGAATCGATCATCCTGGATAAATGATCGTTGATCGTGAGTAAATAATTAATTTACTATATATATATATATATATATATA
>JAYMSP010006435.1:0-11654 GCA_036897095.1 Plantago elongata | reverse complement strand
TGATGCAGCAAAATAAGCATAAGGTGGTCGTGCATAGGCAAACCGAGGATCATAACCACCGTTGTTATTCCTAGCAGGCAGCTTGTTCTGGTTATTCATGGCTGGATAGTTGTTGGCTGGATGTTTGAACGAGCCAAACGGAATCGGAAAAGAGAAACAAACTTTTGCGAAATTGTTCTGCTTTTTCTTGAAATGTTAAGATCAAACTCGAGTATCTCTCCATATATATAGAAGCAAGATTAAGTAAATTCTAAACCCTAATGGAAGGAGATTATCTTCCTATTTGTATTCGAATCTAATCATAAACATGAGTATATCTTAATGCGAATTTAATCTATTTATGGTAAGTAACTAATTATCTTAAAACCGCAGTCTCCATCTTGGGCCGTGGGCTTGGAAGGAAAGATGGATTAATCGGATGAATTTTCAGAGCTTTCCTTCTTGAATCTAGTTGTTCAAGATACACCTACCTTTTTCATAGCATATCCTTTGTACGTGATGTAAACTTTGTATACTCTTTCCAAATGTATAAATGTTAATTAGGGGTGGAAATGGTTGGTTAAAAATCATAACTCTAATAACTATTTATGTTTTTTTAAACAGTTATTAACTATAATCGTAACCGTTTAGCAACTGACCGGTTACATCTATAATAGGTTCGGTTTTTGGTTACGGTTACGTTTAAAAACCGTTAAAAAAAATTTTTGCGAAAATAATTTTTTTTTGCGAAAAATATTTTTTTTTGCAAGAATAATTTATTTTGCGAAAAAAATAAATTTTTTACGAAAAGTAATTTTTTGCGAAAAAAATAATTTTTGTAATTTTTCACCTCGAGTAAGAAAGAATTTTCAAAAAATCGATCAATAACCTAAACCTATGGTTATTTCCGGTTATACGACCTAACCATAATCGGTGAGAAAATTTTTCGGTTATGGTTATAACCTAAATTAGAATAGTGGTTATGGTTATGGTTATGGTTTTTAACCAATCATTACCACCCTACCTTAATTCTTTTCAATTTAAAATTAATTCAGTTCAGTTCAATTTCATTTAGTTCAGTTAATTCAACTCTGCTTAGTTATAATTTATACCTTATTTCAGTTAAGTTCAGCTCTGATCAATTATAATTTATACATTACTTCAGTTTAGTTAAATTCCATTCAGTTCAATTCAGTAAATTTCAGTCGAAGAGAACAAAACCTTAGTTCCAGTCGAAATTCATATGTAATGTAGTGGTAGAACATTTATAATACTACACGTAAACTTTTACTTCTTTAAAACAACGTATAACACAATTAGGAGGGAGAGTGATTAAAAAAATCTATATTATAGTTCGAAAGTAATTAATAATTAAAAATTATGTTGATTTTGATAATATCAAAATTGAATAATTAATATGGGATAGAGGGGGTTTACAATATTTATTGGTCTTTTTACTCCATTTAAATGTATGTTAGATCTATTTAAATGTATGTTAAATCTGATGAGAACGAAATAAAATGAAGCTAAATAAGAAAGAGATTACTTACAAATTGTAATGTCATGTTTGGGTTTTGATTTTTTCTCTTTAGTGAAATGATTGATTACTTCAATTGATCTAATAACTTTTAGATAACAATGGTATTGTTTGTCATACCGCTGAATTGATCATCTTCCCACTCAAATTAAATATTTTGTAAATAAAAAACTCATTCAGTTGAAAAAGGTCACTCAAATTTTATCTCAATTAATCCCTAAATAAGTAAGAATCATTTTGTTACTACTCGACTCGGCTTATTTAAGTCACGAGGTTTTGTTCAGTTTGAGCTCTACCATTCCAGAGCTTGAAAGCTCACCCCCTTATGCCAAGCTCCAATCGGGCTCTAGCATTTCAATAAAGCACGAACTATCTCGTCTTTCTACAATCGGAGTTGGCGTTATGCCGGAAAGGTAAGTTTAATTTTAATTTTAAAAAAATCGTTCCAAAATTAAAATGAACTTTGTATTTGCACACCATACATGTAGTAGTAAGTTGTAACAGATACCACTGTATGAGTTTACTGTAAAACCTGAACGGTACTGAAACTGAACTTGTGGGCTGGTGTGAAACAAAATACAGATCACACACTATTACAAATATCTGAGTAAAAACATAACTCTTCTCATATCACCTCATGAATTCACCTCTGAAATCCTATACCGAACATCCAAAGCTTCCGAAAGAACGCCACACCACAATATTCAACTGAACCAACACTTTAAAATGTAGTGACTGCTCAATCACTAAGATCGATGCTTCCGCTGCAAGAGCTACTGGCATTCCTACTGTGCAATGAGAGCCCTTCCATGTGAGCCGAACTGTCACCTTTGTTCTCCTGGAAGAATCTCTCTCGCTCAACATGTTTTGAAGGCGGTGGTGGTATTGCAACTGCTTGTTTACCAAGAACTGGGTCCTGTCTTAACTCGACATCTACTGGGGGAGCACTTTCTTGCTTAGACTCTGTATTTGGAGATGGTATAGTTTCTTGTCGTGGCTCTAGGGTGAGTGGTCTTATGAGAGGGCGATGCACCAGTTCTGGAGGAACACGATGACGAAGCAATCCTAATGACCGATCTATTTGCTGATCTTCGTCTTCAGATTGCATACAGGCTTTTCCTTTCCTTATTCTGATCGGTCACATATAAACAAAACAAAGATTTATTGGAAAAAGTGACTCGGAGTTCAGTTCAATAAGAAGATACCAACATAACTAGCAGAGCTTCATGACCTAAAAACATGAATGATCAAGATTTTGTAAGTACCTCCGAATGAGTTGTTCTTCCTCTTCTTCTTCTTGGTCATGGTGAATGTGATTTGAAATGGACAAGGGTCTACCCGCTATAAGATCATCATGCCTGCGTAACACTTTCTCAAGCTGCTCGTTAAGCTCTAACGCTCGTGAAACAGTTTTCTCATCCCTGGTGAAAATAACCGTTGAACTTCATTAAATACTAATTGTAATTTATACTAAATACTGAACTCAAGGGAGGATGTGCTAATTGTTTGTTTGTATACAGGAATTCCTTTCTAGTCACAGGGTCCACGAGGTATATGAGTGTCATTGATGAAGCAAATGATACTGTTGTGGATATTATAATCAAGAGTTGGGAGGCTTCTTTTTTAACGTATGAAACAAGACATCTAGAAAAGTGTAAAACAAACAAATCAGTGTAGCTCAAATTCCATAACATCATATGCGACACCTTAATTCAAGCAAGAAACTATGTGGCAGCTTAAATCTGCACATTATGTCCAACATAAGTAATGAAGACCACTGATCCCATACTTCCACCTCCTGGGGCACACATCTTAGGGTAGCATGTGAATCAAAACACCCAAGATTTGCCTTAAAAACTAAATGTGCAATTAACTTATGCGTTCCTTATGCAGGACCCTTGTTGGCCATGTCGCACATGCTAAAAGTGACCAGACACAGAATAACTACGGATGTTATCTGGTGTTTAATGTGTCTCACTCGACACTCATCAGTCATCATGTACTGAGTCAAGGCAGGCATAATAGAGGCTTAAATGCCATCAAAAAGACAGACAACAACATCGAACAAAGGCATGTCGGAGCGTGTGCTTAATTATTACGTGCAACCATAGTAAAATCTAAATGCAATCTAGCATGCATATATGAATGTGTGGTGCCTGGAAGTTACAAGTGTGTTGCCTCTACGAATTGAATGTGTGGTCACCTACTCACCTGGAAGTTATAGCAAGATGCATTACTCGGTTCTTTTGGAATGAGCACTGTTCCACGAGATCAAGTGTAAATTCATCCTTTGCTGCCTATAAAAGATAAGATAGTATATGATATTCCAGCTGGTGATAAACATGGCAAACCATTCAGAAACTCTAGTATAGAACATTGAGCTTTTACCTAGGTTTCCAGACCCCTGGTTGATTACAGTCACCAATTATGTATAGTGTTCTTAGCAAAACATAGGAGACTAGGCATTTACCTCAGGACGTCGATTATCGACAGTGTTAAGCACATCCTTCAACACCTCCAGAGCGGTACCAGCTTTCTGAAGAATACTGAGAAGAAATGGTATAGATTCAGTAATGAAGAGCCCGTATATTATAAGCAGTGGATAGGCATGTAACTACCTTGAATCAGAAACATTCTTTGGCTGTGCTTGTACAGCCCTGCTGTCTGATTGAGGAGCAGCAGTCTCTTTATCAGGTGGATTATTCTTAATCACATTTGATGCAGTTTCAGGCTTTGGAGTAGTTCGAAGCGTCTGAGGAAATTGTAACCCTGCATTCTGAAAAATGGTGTTCAATGTTATTAAATAACTGAAAGAAGACTGTTCATACTCCAAATTATTTCAAATATAAACTCAGATAACTTAGATATTGATTTATCATTTATCTTAATATGGTCAACCAGCTGCAGCAAAAGTCAAAATGAATGTATATAGGCCTTCATCAAGTATTCCTGGCTTATAAAATTTATCTCAATAAGTTAAGGTCTACTTCACGTTCAAAGTGTCACAGACTCAGAGGAACAAACAAAGAGATGACATGTTTGACTAGAAAACGTATTCCTAGCTATTTGAAAAGTAATATGTCATGCCGAAAACTTCTTTAGAAAATAAAACAGTGGCAGTAGAGAATGAGAGAATCTGCTAATGTTATTCTGCAATATTTAATTAATATATGCCGTTCTGTAGCATGACTATCAAATATTGGTGAACAAGCACATACCACAAGCTCAGAGTATGCAGAGTAATATTGAGGGAACCGCCCAGAAGCTCCACCAACAGATGTCTGTGCAGCATCTAATAGCAAAAAGATCTTCTCCCGCACAGGAATGTCCGACTATACAACCAGAGAATCAAATTAATTGGAGCCTTCAAGCGAAAATTGCACGGATTAAGTAGTGCAAAAGTACCTGCCTTTTTCTTAACTATTTTCACAAGTATTGGCAGAAGTCCTGCATCCATAACCTGCCTATGAACAGGCTCTCCAATGTTATTCATCAACATTTCCAGCAACTGCCAGTTCAATTGATTTCAGAGAAATCAGGAATCGTGAGGTAACCCTCCAATACAAACAGTATGTAGAATCAAGCACTAGAATAATTTCAATTATTAAAGGCACTTACCATTACTGCTAATAGTTGAGCATTTGGATTTTTGCTTGCTAGTCGTTTTTTTATCGCTTTTACAACATCTTTTGCCTGTCTGCATCACAATAATATAAATACTAGTTCAAGATTTGAAGTTGTAAACTGTGCATAGTCTTAAAAACAAAAATGATTATGTGCATAAAGGAAATACACTCTCTTTCATACAAGAAGCTTTACAGAGAAACGCGAATTACAAAGTAGAATGAAGCCTTGGTAGTAAGCAGAAAACACAACCCGGTGCAATGCCCAAAATTGTAGTTCAGAAGTACTGCCAAGAGGTATAATGAAGCTTACCTGTGATCATTTGCAACTATTTCACAAATTTCGATATTCTTTGTCCAATCCATTTCAGTAAGTTTGTCACTTGTTGCATCAGAAACAAGTTCAGCAGCCATTTTACGAGCCTATCTGCAAGTACAAACTAAATGAAAGCATCCTTAAGCATGAAAACTCTGCATCACACCTTACACAAAATTGATAACAGCTACAAAAAGCTTGCAAGTCAATCAACCAATCGTGAACACTTCAAAGTCAATGGTTGATGATTAGTCCATCCTCACATTCCATCCAATATCCAACCACATTATAACTTCTTGACCTTGTGCCATATGATAAAAACATGATAAACACCGGTTAGTCGGTTACTTATTCGAGACTATCACATATTGTTCATTCCAAAATACACTTGTCATATCAACAAATCTAACTTAATTAGAATACTAGCTGCACCAAGAGCAAGACAGCAAGACCATACAACTTCTTCGCCAAGAGAAGCACAAAACACAACATGGATTGCTCATTTTCGACTTTTCGGATTTCGCACAAAAATCCATCCACGAGTTCAAACCACTGAACTCTCACCAAATGTATAGTTGATGGCTTAGAGAGACTCCAGAAAACCCAAATAAACACAAGCAACAAAGAAGTAATACAAGAAATTAAAAGCAAACCCAGAGAAAAAAATCCCTTAATCTTGAGCTACTTTATCCTTTACTTGATCACAACGTATCACCCAAACTCCAGATCTCAAAGAAACACCCAAACAATGAAAAAAATTGAAACTTGAATATCAAATTAAACCGTACGGAAAAACCCAGATGAAATCTTACACAAACATCTATGAAGAAAAGGATTGAACAAACGACTCACCAAATAATCAGCAGAATAGCAAAAAGATAGCAGCTTTGGGTGTACAAATTGTATCGTATGTATGTGTTGTAAATGTAGCTACCCTTTAATAATTGATGACACGTACAAATAGTACAACTGTAACTGATGGAAATGTATTTTAATCAGTCATCAAGATTCTCTGTAAACTGTATAGAACTAATAATTAACTTGTAGTTTTCAAGTGGGGATTTGTGTTTCCTTATATGGACAAAAAGACTTAAGTAAAGTAATGAGTTTCGTGTTGGTATTATGTCTTGTTAATTTACTTGTGTTTTGTTTTGTCTCTGTGATTTGTTTAACTCCTTTTATGGGGTAAAAATAGTGCTGTGAATTGATTGATAATTCTTGCAGAACTGTGAAAGTGAAGGAGAAGGTTTGTGATGTGAAATGATTCTGGGAGATTGGGTTTATTGCGATTGCCAGAATGGTTTGTGATACACTCCAACCATCGGTTGTAGTTGGGCAAAGTGTCTGGCCATGAATTATGATAACAAAATTCTAGCCAAACTACACATTATGATTTCTTCTCTGAATTGAACAGTGAAGAAGTAAACTGAAATGATCTGAGCTAAATTGAAATTAACAAAGATAAATGAACAACTAAATTATAAACAATGTGTCTAATTTCTAGCTAACCCCATGGTATATGCTAGATTGCTCTCCACTTATGAAAGTCGTGTCTTGCATCTACATAACTCAGGGCTCTAGATCGCGGTACTCATCATGTTTCATCTGCTCCCTTGCATGTGCACTTATATCCACAAATATATTATAGGGCCGATTGGTATAGAATTTGAATGGGCATTTGGATGAATTTTTGTGAAATTGTATTCGGAATGAAATTGAAATTGGGGTATTTAGTGTATTTTAGGCCAAATCAATGTTCATCGAACAAAATTGACCGATTTAAATGATTTCCCAAACAACCCCATAGTGACAGAGTAAATCGCCATGGCTATTAGAATCGATTGTAATCACTGAGTTTCTACTGATATATGAAAATTTCTCCAGACTCTCATGAGTACTTATCAAGTTATCATCAAATCTCCCATATACTGAAATGATCATTTTGAACCAAACTATTTTTTCGAAATCATGACACATATGCAACTCAAATGTGATAGCTCCATCCGGTAAGAGTAAGAACTACAAACAATAATGATACGTAGTTTAAAATTTAAAATTTTCCTCTCTAAATTTTTTATCTCCTCACTTTTTTCATATGAAAGTTTTCTTTATCTGATTGGAGGCTGGGTTCTCTTTTATGAGAGTATTTTTCATGCCTCCATATTTTGCTTTATCCTTGTCCACTATATGATGAGTTTTCCTTGATTTTCTTTTTTCTTTATGATACTTTAAAAATGACTCGAAATGGTCTAAAAGTTAAGTCCTTGCCTAGTTTCATTTTGGCCTTTGCTATAGACGAAGATTAAAGGTTACACATCATGCCTTCATATAATCGTAATTGGATGTGTGCACATATTGACAATGTGGTCAACTCTATATCAAATTAGGAAGATGGAACAACTTAGGAAGGGCACAAACATAAACAGTCGTGTGATAAAGTTGTAAATTCATGTTTACTAGGCACGACTAAAAATAGTATAATCACATTGTATTATTATTAATATTACAATTTAGATCATTATATTAATATAAAATTAAATTTCAACCCTTCAATTTTTATTAATGCGATCAGGCGTCGCACTGTCGCATAATAAGGTAGTGCAAAGTCGCACTATATTAAACTAACATAATAGTTTTCTTACTTACATATCCCTTATTCATTAGTCATAACATAATATACCTAAAACAATTCAATATCAACAATAACTAAAATTTATATTAACATTCCATTTACATTTTACCAAAAAAGATAAAAAAGAAAAAATGAAGAAGACCGGAGAACGATAATACTCCACCATGAAAGTTCAAAGCTTCCACATCCATGGTGGGAGCTCCGGCAACTTCACCGGTGTTCCATGGCATCCCGTTTATCTTAAAAAAGCTTGCTTCGCTGGAGCTCCGACAGTGATTATGGTGGTGAGAAATTTTGAGGAAGAAGATTAATTTTTAATTTTACATCTAAAACAACTTTTTGTGAGGGATGAAATTTGTAAATCAATTAATTTGTATTTAAATTTATTTAAATTGTTAACAAATTAATTTTTAATATTAAAATATAACACTTATCTTATTTTAAAAGGAATAATATGAATAGTATAATGTGATAGTGTATTATGCATGTTTGGTGGGTAGTATTTTGCCACGAAAACAAGTTCATTTAGAGTTGTTCGAAACAGCTTGGTGGGTAGGGTTTTGCCTCAACCACGATAATCAAATATGGGGACTGGCTCCGGGTTTGGAATAATTACCTGCAGGCTGCTGGCTACATAGGGAAGAAGAATATACTTGGTGCGGTGGGAATGTTTTTGGTAAATCCTACTAGTAGGCAAGATTCTATCTGGGGTTGGTTAAGAAAAAGGTATGAATTTACAGATTCTGGACAGGTGCAGCTAAATCAGGACGTCAGCTCTAATTTGTAAAGTTATATATGTGATTAACGATTAAAATTATGTTCTCCTTAACTAAAAATTACTTCGTTTCTGTTCAACTCTACTAAATTATAATTTATAATATACTTCAGTTCAGTTCAGTTTTATCCAGTTCAATGAATTTCAGTTGAAAAAACATAACTTAAAACTTTGTGTTAATCACTGGGTAGTTAGAGACCGTCCCCATCGGCCAATGATGGGCGCGGCGTGCGTCCCACACCGTGCCTTGGCAACAGCCAGCTGCCATGTGTCATTTCTTTAATTTTAATTTTTTTGTTTTTTCGAAATATATCCGTTTTAAAACGGTAATATCTCCAAAAATATGAAATTAAAAAAAAAATCACCAACGGCTATGTTTGTTCGAGATCTATAAAATAAGACCAATTTTAATATTTTTGGATCATCCCATCTCCAACTCATCTTTCTCTCTTAATTAAACTTAAAAAACTCTCTTCTCTCAAAGCACCCTTGTCACTTTCATTTTCCGGCGAATTTTCCGTCGAGATGGATGCGGAGTATTTTCAGTGGTTGAAACTCAACAAACCCGACAAATACAATCAGTACATGCAAGCTCACTTCGACAACACGGCTTTCCAACCCCAACCGAGTCATGTTTGACCTTTGTTCTAAAGCTCCTACCAAGATCCCTACACTCAAAATTATCAATCTCCAACCTCCCAAACATCAATGTTTTCACAAACACCGGAAGAGGATGTTGTTCTTGAAACGCAGCCGGAAAAACAACCGATCTGGAAGAGTGGGAAAGCAAAAGCCACCGGAGGAGCGGCAAACAACACAACAACCTCACGAAACAACCCGTACAACGAGAGTGAGAATTTGGCTCTCATCTCAGCCTACATAGAGGTTAGTCAAAATGCTATTGTTGGAACGGATCAGAGGTACTGTAAATTATTCCGTCTTGTTGCGGAAAAGTATGAGGATATCAAGAGGGTAGGAATGATGACCGGGATGGATAAATTATGTTCTCATGATTTGCTTCATGTAAGATGGGGGCGGCTAAGAGATGACATAAATCATTGGTTGATTTGTGTGGAGCGTGCTACAATCATGGTCGCAAATCGAAGTGGCTACAGTGAGTCCGATGTGAGAGACACTGCCCAAGAAATATACAGGGAGAAATCAAAGCACCACAACTCATTTACGGCGTTCAATCAGTAGGATGCCAAGAAATCATACCCATAGTGGGAACTCAAAATGAACTTAGAGGAAACCATGAAGAAGTAGGTACCACCTGGGAATGATGGGTTTGAGGGTGACGATGTTGATTTAGGTGGTCAACCAATGGAATCAGCAGGTGGCAATAGTGGAAGTAAGCGACACCTGGGTTATGAAAGTGCGGCAAGTATGAAACGGCCCATTGGTCGTGACAAGGCCAATAAGTTGGCTAAGAATGTCAGTTCCGGTAACTCGTCAATGGATGTCATGGGCGAGGGAATTACTAACTTCAATGAGAATTATACCCAATTCCTTGAAGTGGAAAAATAAAAGTTGGAACTTGCTCGCGAGAAGGGAGCGTAAAGCAAAGGCGAAGATGATGGACACGTAATTGGCACTTGTCGGAAACTACGACAACTTGCCCAACGAGACCGAAGCACACTTAGAAGCACTTGACAAACAGCTGTTTGGATCGGGCTAATGACAAATGATCGGAATGTGGCTTGTTTATTTTTACTTTTTCTTCTGTAGTGTGGCGAGTTTGTATTTTTTTACCTTCCGCAGTGTGTCTTGTTTGTATTTTACTTTCCTAAGTGTGGCTAGTTTGTAATTTACTTTCCGAAATGTGGCTTGTTTGTAATAAAACTAGTGTAAAATTTGAATTTGAATTTGAATTTGAATTTGAATTTGTCAGGCATCCGTGAAGCATCTTGTCAGCCACTTTACTTTTGTAGGGAATCTTGTCAGCCACTTACTTTGTCAGGCATCTTATCTTTATATTTACTTTTGTCGGGAATCCAATGTCGAAGTGACTCAGCTATGACTAATGAATGACACATTTTTATCTTCAGCAAATTGTCTATATAATGCAATTATGAAACTCATTTGTAGACACAACACCTCATTCCTTCTTCCCTGTATTAATCATGTTCAACCCAGTACAAGAAAACAGTACTTCATCCAAGAACAGTTCGTCATCTGATGAACTTCTCGATGGATCTTCTACATCCAATCCTTTCGTGCAAATGCAAAACATGATAATGCAGAAATATGTCAAATGTGATCCAACACTACCAACAGCAACAAGTCAAGCCACGACATAGCGGCTACACACGTGCTTACATTGACAGAGAGCGAGAAGAACGTGTTGTTGGCTTGGAGCGAGACTACTTCGGTGTTCGTCCAACATATACAAAGTATTTTCGACGGAGATTCAGAATGGAGACACCGTTGTTCGAACGGGTGGTTGGAGTTGATTACTTTGTATGCAGACCAGATGCTACTGACCGGCAAGGGTTAACCACACTACAAAAATGTACCGCCGCAATTCGCATGCTAGCTTATGGAACATCTGCCAACTCGGTTGATGAGTATTGTTGGCTCGGTGAAAGCACGGCTCTCGAGTGTTTACATCGCTTTTGTGACGCCGTTGTTGCTGAGTTCGGTCCAACATACATGCGCAGGGCCAATGAGGAAGATTTGCGAAGGTTGTAATCAACGGTGCACAAGGGTTTGTGGGCATGCTTGGGAGTATCGACTGTATGCATTGGACATGGAAGAATTGTCCGAAAGCGTGGCACGGTCAGTTCCAAGGC
>JAYMSP010006434.1:0-11655 GCA_036897095.1 Plantago elongata | reverse complement strand
TGGGGTGGGTGGGAGGTGGTGGAGAGTGGAGGAGTTGCAGGAGATCATGGTGGCATGGTTTGGTTGAAGAAGGAGAAGCAAGTTTTGGTTATGTGGGATTTTTTGGTGCCACACAAAAGTTCTTGCTTGGATAATTTGGAGCCTTGGAGGGGAAATTGAACTTACTATTGGTAAATTTTGTTACAACAGATTTTACTATATACATCACATACATTTTCTTTACCATATCATAAAAATCTACTTCCTTCGATTCAATAAAAGCTTCAGAAACTTTAACTTTTTCTTAAATTAAGAAAATTGTAATAAAAAATAATTTATAAGAGGTATTATATTGGTCAATTTTCAAGTAAGTTATATGTATACTGTCATTCGAAATACTTTATGGATAAGAAGAGTAGTAAGTTGTGATATGACGTGTTTATGTAAGATTTAGTTACACTAAGGTAATCAATTGTTACAAATGTAATTAATCGTTTCATAATACTCTTTGGATCTAAACCTCCAATGTTATTAAATTCCAAACACAAAACATTCAGGTTCATTTGGACAATATGAATAAATATCATGAAACAATGATTGATTGGGAATGAATTTGAATTGAAAAATGCCCATTCAAATAGCCTATTTTGTAAACGGATTATTTTAATGGGTATTTTTTTCAATTCAAATCGATTCCCAATCAGTCCCCTAAACGCTCGGGATACTTGCATGAGGACAAGTCTTTTCGCATTTGCACACAAAGAATGTGCAATGTCCAGTTTCAAACCCTTCTCTCTGACATATTGTATCACTGCTTTCAGTTCCACGACAATCTCCTCGAAATTCCGAACAAATTTTGGCACTAACTGGTGCAATGATCACCTCATGAGCTGGATTTAGTTAGTACAGAGAACAACAAAAAATAGTTAGCATTTCAATTATTTACCAACCAATGTAAACTAAAAAGTTAAACCATGCTTACTCAGAGCCAACATGAGGAGAACCATAGCAAGAGAAAATTTTGAATCCATGTTATTGAGAAGAGGTGTTGAGTGGGGAATGATGAACTACCATCAACTCAACTTGTTTAGTTTTTTATAGTGATAGAAACAATAGAAGCATTTATTGTGGAATATCTCATTTTAAAGAAGTTATCACATATATAATGTCATTAAAGCATTTCTCCAATAACAATTTACATCAAAACTAGTTTATCGCCCATCGAGTAACTCGACGGGTATTACAGAAACATATATAAACATATTTTGATACAAAATATTTATTTTTAAAGTCAATCATTTATAATAAAATAAATTTTTTAAAAAGAGCTAACATGATATTTTAATAGTAATAATTTATCATAGATTATATATTTAAGTCTTTAAGATTTTAAAGATAATTAATATAAAATTATCTTATAGTTAGTCAAACACATGTATACAAAATTTATAGTTGCATTATATAAGTATGTAATTGGGTAGGACCCAAATCGAACCCGTTAAAACCCGACAAATTATAATGATACATATAAGGGTTGAATATACCCGCGCCCATCTTAATCTCAATCAGAAATCAATCTGAATTCGACTCATTCTCAATTTGACATACAATCCTCCTTGAATTCAATATGTCCCAAGTTTTTGTGGTGGGGAGGGGGCCTACCCCTCCCCCACCCGACCATTAAAAAACTGTGAAGATATTTAAGAAATTATGTTAGCGAAATATTTACGTAAAAAATATGTGAAGAATTATTTCATAAAATAATACATTCTCTCCCATGCGCAGGTCCGAATCGCGTATTCTCAATGCCCGTTCGCAACTCTTCATGCACAATATCCAACCCAAAACTAAAATCAATATGGATCAAGTTGATAACAATACTTCAGTCCATCTGATTTGAACAATAATATATCACTTTGAAATGCTATTTTTTCGTTGATCAACTAGAAAATAATTTTCCATGTGGAAAATGAAATGATCAATTCCACATCTACATATAACATAAAAACTTTGAGTTTACTAACAAATTAGTGGCTGGTCTGGCTAAGAACTTTAATTGAAACAACTCAACTAAAATTTAGTTTAGTTGAGTTAGCTCAATTCAAATTATAATTCAAAAAGTCCGTAAATATTTTTATTCTGATTGTTTGAACTTTCTTTTTGTTATTATACAAACAGTCTCGAAATTTTGACGCAATCCTGATGTATACCCTCTTTTCATCCGTTCCCGCTGCTTCTCGAGCTCCAGTTCTCGCTGTCACTTAGGCCTCCTTCCACTATTGCGGTGCTTCTAGATTTCCGTAAAAAAAATTTCAGCTTGAACGGCAACTACTCCTTGATTTTCGGATGCACTGCTTGAAGGCTTGATCGGGACTTCCAAGGCGGATCTTTGGAAGAAGGTGGTGGTTCTCGAAAAACCCGGTGGCTCTTGCGAAGAAGGCGACGATGCTCGAGGAAGACAATGACTTTTGAGGAGAAGGCTACTCTTGAGACGAAGGCGCCGGCTCTTGGAGGAGGATGGTTGCTCTTGCGCTTCTTGCTTGTGCTCCTTGTTGTGCTCTTGCTCCTTCTTGTGTGTAATAATTGAATGAGAGAGCTCCATATTTATAATTGTTTGGAAGGGCATAAGAAAAGCATATTCCCCTTAGAATGTAGAAGTCCATGGCTCAACCCATCATTTCTAGCCCAAATTTGTAGCCTTAGTCCATACTTCTAGTCCAATTTCTTCGTACGTAGTCCAATTTGAACAATTTATTCCACGTTGATCCATACACCATCTTCTAGTATATACATTTAAATGTTATTTTAGAGTAGACGAATTTTGTTTGTCTACATTCAGTTCTAATATGTTTTGTGTTTGTATAATTGCTTACATTTTGTGCGATTGCTTAGAGTTTGTGGTTTGAATTTGTCAATAAGCCTAGTTGCTGTAGACTGAAGATTGTCAGGGACGGACCTAGGATTTGATGTTTCTCAAAGTTTACGGGGAATGCCCCCACTATGCCCCACCCCTAGGTCCGCACCTTAAGATTGTTGACTGGTTCTGTTAAGTCGGATAGAAACTGGGATCACTCGTCTGCCACTTATAGAAATATCTCCAAGGAATATGTTGATTGTAGTATTCTGATAGTTATATTTGTGCTAGTTGATATGAGAGAATTCATTACCCAACTATGTATCTGGTTACTTCTACCTACTAAGTATGCCCTAGTTCCTTACTCATATTTCGGTTTGTATGTTATTTTCTCTTGAAATGACGGGGTTATACTTTCAATCTGCTCATTCATTTTCATGATGCATTGAAAGTACCTTTTCTACTCCGTATAGACTTTGCTATGTTGACTATATTTTTTTTGAGGAATGAATGGACATTTCGTCGTAGGAACAATCTCTGCACAACATCTATGCTAAACCTAACAAAGGCAATACACTCTTAAGCTACATAAAGGCGTAATGGTCATGTTGATAGTACAGTTAACATTGGAAAACTGAAATTACTTCAACATGAGAGTTACTACGTATCCTTAACATCATAGTATAGATATTTTCTATATCATAAAGAGAGATAAACAATTCAGTAGACCTACAACTATTGCCTTCTTCCTTCTACATGTTGAACCATTGATCTATGCTCCCGATGTTCCATATGTTTCCATCTTTATTTGTTTGAAAAAGGAGAAAATTTGGGGCTTGTATTGACAAAGAGCATTTGTACCATGATTTCTTCATTGCTAAAGTGTTGCCATGAAGGAAACAAGCACCAACGTCAGTTTTGTTTGTTTTGTGCAGTGCACAGGTGCAGTTTTTGTGATACGGCCTTCGATCTTTCTCCATCTGATAAATTGACAAGCTTCCATGGCCCCGAAGAAATATATCCTCTGCAAGGGTGTTCATTTCTCTCTTTTTTACTCTCCGCTGTGAGCTGTGGATGGATTGATGAGAAATGGGAACCCTTCGAGGTATTTATGGGCTGTGTAACTCAATATTGTCCAGGTTTAAGTTAATCATCTTCAGAACTCGAAACTTTCAGAGGTATATACAAAGGATATTCAGTTGGCTTTCCTTCATGCCAAACTAGTAGCCTGGTTGCTTGACTACGGAAATCTCAAGTTATTAGATTCCAGTATTCCATATCTTACCGAAAATTGATGGTTTGTCCTCTCCTGCTTTGACTACTCACTCCTGGACTACTGACCATTGGGCTTTCCGTTTCATATTTTCATGGCAAGGTTAGTCAGATTGCTTTTAACTTCTCTGGTCCTTTGCATTGTCATTTTCCACCTTGTAATTTACCAGTTGGTTTTTTTTTCTCCAGCTCTTTTGTATTGCATGAAAATCTTTTGCCGGGTAAAATACAAAAAATGTAATTTATTAATAGGCATGCATAATTAAAGTACTTTAATATGATAACGTCCAACGAAGTTACTTTAACTTGGTTGTTTGTCAAAATAAGGTACTTTTTGTAATTTTTCGGTCAGATTCAGCGAGTGTATCTCACTCTCCAGTCAAGAATTTTTTATCTTTTCTAAATAGATAAAAAAATTACGAAAAAGATCGTAAAATCAAAAAAAATTATACAAATCTTTTAAAATTCCAAAACATAGTAGAAAATATCATAAAAATTCGATTTTTCGAAAATTAAATTTTAAAAAATAGTAAAAAACTTTGGAAAATTTTTTATTTAAAAAAATCGAATTTTTTTCAAAGTGTTTTGCTATTTTTAAATTTTTAACTTTGAAAAAATTGAATTTGTCTGATATTTTCTACTATTTTTCGAAATTTCTAAATATTTTTTGAATTTGTTTTGATTTTATGATTTCTTTAAATTTTTTATTTGTTAAATAAGTATTTACAAAATTCTTGACCGAATAGTGAGATGCACTCGCTAATTCTAATTGATAAACTGAGAAAAGTACCTTATTTGAACAAATAACCATGTTAAAGTACCTTCGTTGGACGTTATCACATTAAAATATTTTAATTATATATAACTATTAATAAAGTAACTTTTTTTTATATTTACCTCTCTTTTGCACTTGCCATACTCATTCATCAAATGCTCGTTAACTTCATGTTGTAAGTGAAACGGCTGTTTGGATGGTACTTCTGATTTTTTTTATTATATGAAATGGTATTCTCTAAGCTGCATAAATTAAAAAGCTGGCAACTAAAAATAGGTGGAGTCTACTAAGCATCTAATAAATTGCAAACTCATTATATTTCTCATAATGCATAGTTCAACTTTAACAAGATGGGTATGGTTAATGGTCAGCAATAAGATACTGCATTCCTATACTTTTGGAACCTGATGTTCGAATGGTATTTTTTTAAGTAACGCTAAGGGTTAAGAGTTTACTTACTCTATGCAAGACCAATAGTCCAATACTCGAATAGTCGAATGTTTGAATTTTGGGGGTAAATGGCCAATTTAATCTACTTTGCTTGTCTTTATAACTCTCTATAAGAATTCTATGACTTTTTATTATTAATTCGATTGTTGTAAGGTCATGTTTACTTTAAAAATACTCATATATTCGTTAGGTAAGTTATGTTATATGTTATATATCACTTCAGTATTCGGGCGGTCGTGCAATCCCACTCTCGTCATTGTTGGAGTATTAAGTGGTTGTTTGGATGGACATTTGAGTGGGCATTTGGATGGATTTTGGTGAAAATTGTGTTTGGATGGACATTTGAGTGGGGTATTTTAAGTATATTTTAGGCCAAATCACTGTTTATCGAGCCAAATGGGGGTATTCAAATATCGAGCCAAACACCCCCTAATATTTATAATTAGATTTCACAACTCTCTACAAATTCGAGCTTTTAGATGAGATGGAATTATGTCATGGTATCAGAGCCGCTCACGTCCACCTGGGTTCGAATCTCCACGCAGACAATCTCCGTCCCATATTACATTTCCACTCTAATGGACTCCTTAAAGAGGTTGAAATTGGCCACTAAGTGCGAGTTCGAATCTCGACGGAGACTATCTCCGCCCCATATTAAATTTCCACTTGAATGGACTCCCCAAAGAGGTTGAAATCGGTCACGAGTACAGGGAATGTTGGAGTATTAATATATATGACTAGTTCCACAACTCTCTACAAATTCGAACTTTTAGATGAGATGGAATGCTATCAGTCATCCCGGATTTTTTGGGCTGGCCCCTCTATGTACCTCGGTTCGGGATTGATAACATTGTTTCGTACATTAATTAGCTTATAAGCTAGTTGAAACTGGCAACCTAGAAGTAATCGGGATGGAACCTGAAAGAAGGTATAATACCAGTATCATTCTATTAATTGCGATTTCAAACAAATTAGATTGCATTTATTTGAACTCATGAGATCTGCAGTAGAATAGTTTTTTCCTACTCCATGATGAATTGAGGGAGATCTAATACTGCAAAAGAAGAATAAGCCAGCGAGCTATTACATTTTCTGACCTTTACACCACCCTGTGCTGTAACCATACCTACCCAGATATCATTGAAAGGCTTTCTACCTTCTTGATGAATTGTCAATGCAATAAAATTGAAATGAGATGGAAGCAGCAGTTAGGGAAAAATCCCACTCTTTCTTTGGGAACGAGACTTTCGTCCTCTGAGAACCAGTAGATGTGCATCGCCTGACTTTTAGCTTGTGCATTGCACATTTACAGTTACGGTGATATGGTATTCGCTCAATATCCATGTCACGCATCGACAAGCTTCCGTCAAAGACACAATTGAACTTAAAACTAGCTGCTCCACTGATCATTCTCCTTCAAACTGAATGTGCGTAAAGTGTTTTGGAGTATAGTCTTGCGACTGAATATCGATAAAATTTGTATTTCTAGAAGGGTTTATATAGAACACAAATTTATGCTTCATTGATTAGCATCAAACTACCTAGTTTTTGGCGTACAGTTTGTTGCAAATTTATGCATATTCCTCGATTGGAACTCGATACGTAGTTTTTCTAGTCTAAAATTGGTCTTGTGTTCTACAGTTCTAGGCTTGGCAGCTGTTACCAGAGAAGCTTTTGGGGCTAAGGTGGAAAACATATGAGCTCTGACAAAATATAAGCAAGGGAGGTACGCCGACAAAATATGGTTCTGTTTTCTTCTACTCGGATTATGTGGTTTCATTCTGTCGTAGTTTACTCTGGTGAAATGGTTTCTAATTTCTTCTATTCTGTATCTGTGGTATGAGTTTATCGTAGTTTATTCCGGTGAAATGTTCCCTTGCACCCTCTGTACAGCTCTTCATGGTTTGGACCCTACTCGGTTTCGATATCAACTCTCTATGTGTGATATGATCCAGGACGAAGTTAGAATTTAAAATTATCTAGGTCATTCTTAATTTCCAATAGCATAATGCTTTTGTTTTGGACATTATTTGATCTCTATTTTCTTCTAATCTGAATTGTTCATAGTTTTCTCTCGACTTGTAAATTTTCGATGTAACATTTTAGTATTATTTGTTGTTATAAAGATGTCATATGTCAAACATTTCCACAGCATACACCATCTAAAATAATTCCGGTTTAAAACTTTCAAATCCGAAGTCCGAAGCTCTGAACTATAATTGTGAGAATGGGCAAATGTGGTGCCGAAGTGTCTCCAAGCCCTGAGGAAAATCGACCACAAATTCTAAAGTGGTCTAATATGTGTTGCCTGACACCTGTCAAGCTATTGTCCATGAGCTTTTTAATCAAAATGATAAGTTTAATTAAGTTAAAGACAGATTATTATAAGTTGCATTAGCAAAAATAATTAATGTGTGGTGAAAATTAAGAACGATGTGGATGTTTTGCTGAGTTGTAGTGATGTGGCAGGATTTTAGTGGTTGGAGACATGAGTTGGAATGGGCGGTGGTTCGTTGTCATTATCAGGCCCAGAGAAGATAATAATTCAACGGGTTGATTATTTTACGAATTAATTTATCAATTTATACATTTTACATTTATATCCGTTCCACATAATTTCATCTATTAATAAAGTGAAGCTAAAAGACATCAACTAATAATATGCAATCTTAACTTCACACATAAATATTAACATGTCGTCTCTAAAACTATAATATTATTATAATTTTATCTTTCATCATTTATCTTAACTTTTGTCGCATTTTTTGAAGTATTTTGTGTTAAAAGTTGTGGATCAAGACCAATTTCTATATATCCAATCTGTTGACAACAGTAGCTCTTCGAGTAGTAATATAAGTATGTTCTCATCAAATACATGCTTTTAAAGCATACTTTAGACTAATCTTCTGGGTAATTAGGAAAATTTCAGATTGTCACTCATTTTAAGTTTATTCCTGCGTAAACACGGTTGACTAATTATTATGATGTGATTGTAAAAATAAATAAGTAAATTATAGCATATTCATATGAATAATCTTATATTTTGATCATACTTTAACCTCTTAAATTTAATTAATTACACTTATTATATGTATTTGCCAAGATCTTGTTAAGCCAACTTGTAGTTTAAGATCGATTGGTATAATATTTGAGTGCTATTTTTTAATTGAAATTGGATATTTTTATGTATAAAATATTCAATTTTAATAGAGAGATGGCTACTTCATCGATATAACAAACCGAGCCTTAACTTCATTCCCCTTATTATGTTTGATCATGACGGTCTATCTTGATGAGTTGTTTATTCCATTATTCGTTTTGTTTGTTATAACAAAACTAAATTATATGCGTTTTGTTTGTTTATGCATGACCAAGATTCATTATTGTATGATGGATGATGATGGTCGGTTATAAAGTGATGTATTTGGATATGAAATGTGTGTCACATAAATCATTAGAAAAGAACATATAAGGAAATGGGGCGGCAATAATGAAACTAATAAATTCCTCCATCCCATATATAAATACCCTTTCAATGTTCAATCAAGTACTCACTCATAAGTAATAACCAAAACACCAATTGAGCATTACTGTTCACTAGTGCCTGCGAGTACAAAAATGGTTAAAGATGTTGAGGTGGGATCACACGAATACGGAGCCAAGGACTACCAAGATCCGCCACCCGCTCCACTAATCGACTCCGAAGAGCTTGGTAGTTGGTCCTTGTACAGGGCTGTCATTGCAGAGTTCATTGCCACACTTTTGTTCCTCTACATTACAGTGTTGACGGTCATCGGATATTCGAGTCAACATGCTGCCGATGAGTGCGGTGGCGTTGGCGTTCTAGGCATTGCTTGGGCTTTTGGTGGCATGATTTTCATTCTCGTTTACTGCACCGCTGGAATCTCTGGTATGCACACTTAAACTTCTTTATACGAAATTTTATCTTTAAAATTTTACAAGTACTAATTATACTATAAAGATTTAGTCTACTAACCAATAGAAAAACCTACTAATTTATTTGTCATGAACTAATGACTTATGATAGGAGGACACATCAACCCGGCAGTGACATTTGGTCTGTTCCTAGCAAGGAAGGTATCGTTAGTACGAGCAATATTGTACATTGTGGCTCAATGCTTAGGAGCCATATGTGGTGTTGGCCTAGTCAAGGCCTTCCAGAGCTCATACTATGTTAGGTACAATGGAGGTGCCAACATGCTCGCTGATGGCTATAGCACAGGCACCGGTTTGGCTGCTGAGATCATCGGCACATTTGTTCTTGTTTACACGGTCTTCTCCGCCACAGACCCTAAGAGAAATGCCAGGGACTCTCACGTTCCCGTAAGTATCACTTTTTCCGTTTTATCAACAACCAATTATTCGATGCCTTGCTGTAAATTAAAGTTTCAAATTTTGGAACGGACTGGTAGGTTTTGGCACCACTCCCAATTGGATTTGCCGTATTCATGGTTCATCTAGCCACTATCCCAATCACTGGCACTGGTATTAACCCGGCTAGGAGTTTCGGAGCTGCTGTGATCTTCAACAACGAAAAGGCCTGGGATGATCATGTATGTCAATCTCACTGTTTTACAACGATTAATTCGTTTAACTATTTATCTTGGATTTAAGCCATAATACTGATTCTTCTTTGTATGAATGTTACAGTGGATTTTCTGGGTTGGACCATTCATAGGAGCAGCCATTGCCGCAATCTACCATCAGTACATATTAAGGGCTGGTGCCATCAAAGCTCTCGGATCATTCAGAAGCACAACTTAATGAAAATCACCTGTTGAGTTTGCAAACTATTGAGTGGCAATGGCCATGTCTATAGCTATCATTTCCAGTCGCTAATGTGGTCATAACTGTAAATTAATGTATTAGAAGTGTGGTTTTTGTTGTGGGCATTGGTTTTAATGCTGCCCACATTCCTGTCTTGATGAATAAAGTTTATTGTGCAATGAGACCTTTTAAATGTTTTGTTCACTAATACGCACACTCATATGTAATTTTTATTCTTTTAATTTTAAATTTATACTATAAAAAATTAAATACGTCATTTTAATTATGTGAATACGTATTATTATAAAATTCTTTAATATTGATATATACTAAAAACTATGAAGACCACAAACTCCAATATAAAATTTTTATAGGTACTAAATTTCTATTAATATTTAATAGTATATATATTGTATAAATATCAAAATAATAAATTAAATGTGATCTTATATGGTTTAGAATTGAGATTAACAATTACTTTTGACTTTTTAATTAATATTATAATAGGTATTTTGCAATTCCATGACTTTGACGTTTGGTCAAGTCAATAAACCAAAATTTTAATTTATACTTCATATTCTTCATATAATATTTCAAGTTGTGTTAACAGAAAAAAGAATATGACTATATTCAGTTGTGTATAATTTATTTGGAATTTAACATCTAGTCGTGTAATTAAATATTTAAAGGTATTGGTAGTTGAAATTCGCTCCCACATTCAATTGGGAAACGGGGCTTTTATAAAAACTGACCCAGTTATAAAAAGTAATGTATCTTAGAGTGTAAATAATACAATTTTTACACTTAAAACTGTATATTTAATATAAAAATATGTAAATTTTTACTATATCATAGAGTTCATATCATATAGTTGTTGTTTTTTAATTATTAATTTCATAATCACACCGGAATCGAATTTTCGATGATAGTGAGATAGTGCATGACTATAAATTAAGTATCATGCTTTGCTATTATAAATTATGTATTAGATGTTCTGAGTCACGATTACAATATTCATGGAAATGCCTATAATGTTTCATAATTATGGCATATATAAAATGTTATAATATATCCTCTCATCTATGTTGGGTAATCATGGATACAAAATCAAATTGAAAGAACCTTAATTGAGAATCTAATCTACTATTCTATACAGCACTCTCAAATAAATCTGCTCTTCTTCGTCTTTGGCTTTACATACAGTCGCAATATAAATAGGTTAGAGCTTGAACCGATTAACCTGACAAAACAAATGGAGAAGCTCTTAGCTTTTGGGAGAAAAGCTATGTTCTATGTTAGGATCATTTCCGGTTACGAAGAGCGAAGAATCCGAGCTTTCAGATTACAAATCCAGCAACGCCTGCAACAGGTACTAATTTCTACTTCAATCTCTTACTCCTCATTTGCTTGCAATTTCATCACCTGACTGAAATTTATGTTTAATTTTGGGCGTTAACTCATAAGCCATTGCGAGTTTGTGTATGTGAGTTTGATTATGTTCTAAATACATAAATTTTGTTTTGTGGGTTTTGACTAG
>JAYMSP010006433.1:0-11655 GCA_036897095.1 Plantago elongata | reverse complement strand
GAGGATTAGACTAGAGAATTGTACCCCGCATTAGACAAATCAATAAATCATCATTTGTGCAACTTTACTTGCTACAATACCTTTTTCAAGATAAGTGTTGAACAATTTAAAGTCCGGTCATAGGTTAATTGAGAAACAAATAAGCTATGATAATTTTTTATATTTTACATGTTTATTTTTATATGTTTTACATTTATTATGTTATATAATTGGAATAAGGTATCGATCATATATAATGCTTTGCTATCTAATTATAATTGTAATGTTATGATCATTTACGTATTGTAAACATTATTTTACTATACGAGATATTTTAATTTTTTTTCATATTATCAATGGGCCATTCGCTGTTTATCACAAAAAATTTCATTGAAGGTGTGCCAATACAAAATAGCTAATTTATAATATAATTTTTTTTCATTCACCTTAAAATGTGCACAATATTCAATTGGAAACCATCTACTAGTTTTCCGTTTATTTTAGCAACTGGAAACATCTAATTAAATTATTAAATGGTAAATATATAAAATTTAATAATTATAATTTGATAATATAATTTTGAATTATTAATATCATATACCAAATTAAAGTAATATTGAATAAGTCAATAAAGATGGGATGAGAAGATTAGTTTTGGACGGATGAAGTATATGGAAGGACGTATTCAAGTCGATACAATTTAGGTTGTGTTCTCTTTAATTTGAATTTACTGAATAGAATTGAATTAAATTTAATTGAACTGAAGTAAGGTATAAATTATAACTAAGTTGAACTGGACTTAACTGAACTGAGTTTAATTGGATTGAACTGAATTTAACTGAATTGAAGTAATTTACTGAAGTGAGTTCAGTTCAGTTAAGCTCGAGTTAGTTATAATTTATACTTTACTTCAATTCAGTTCAGTTAAAGTTGAAGAGAATACAACCTTACTAATTTAATATATTTCTTAATTTATTGAGATTTCAACTCAACGAGAACATAAAACGAAACTTCTCTCCCTGAGAGCTCCTCTCTCTTGGCTGGAGATTGAGTTTTGGCTTCGTGCGAGTCTCAATCCTTCCTTCTTCTACCCATATCCCGTGAGTTCACTTCCTGAAATTTTCGAGTGACGGTGAGGCCACTATATTTTCTGAGTGACGTGCAGTCTGGCTGTGACTTGGGTCGTAAGTCTTGTTCTGTTCTAGTTTCGCCTTGCTCTTTATTTAAAAAAATCAAATTTTATGTTTGCTTTATAAGATCTATTATTGAGTCGATGATTTCTTTCTTTTTTCAAGCATGTTTTAACCTACCCTCATCATATCTGGTGCTGGGAGTTTTCTTTTCTTGTCTTGTGTGTTTCAGCAGGACGTTTGGATTGATTATGTTAACTCTGTCCCTCTTGGTCCACCTCTCTCGTCGACTTGTTCTACTGCGGTATGGATCGAATATTGGGTAAGCTAGGGGCACAATTGAAATTGACAGACTCAAAACTGTAGGAGTTCGATGTTCCAATTAATGTGTGGAACGAAACAACGATTGACCATGAGGTCTGCCTTGTGGGGAGGGTGCTTATCGAAAATCGGTCAATCTTGAGGCCTTCGAACACACTAACTATGCTTACTGGGTGGAATGTATCCCGTCGAGTTAAGATGCGTAAGATTGGGGAGGACCGTATTCTGATCCAGTTTGGGCATGTGGTGGAGAAGCAACGGGTAATGTGGCGAGGGTCGTGGGCCTTTGATAAGAATTTGGTAGTTTTGAGGGAACTGGAGATCGGTGATGATCCTGCTACGATATCTCTGGATACTTGCGACTTCTCGATTCAGGCTATAGGACTCCCAGTCACTCTTATGCATAACACCATGACTGGGGTCCTTGGAAGGGCAATGTGTTCGGCGGTGAATACTAAACAGATGGGGGAGTACGGGGAGATTGGAGAGGTGTTTCGATTCCGGGTTAATGTCGACATTAGGAAACTGCTGCGACGTATGATCAAGGTCCGAGGACCCAATGGACAACAAATTGAGGTCAGGGTGGCGTATGAACGCCTTCCTAATTTCTATTACTTTTGTGGGGTTGTTGGCCATCTCGTGAAAGACTATAGTGAGTGCTTTGATGTCGCTAATCTCTCTGGCGTAGTCCCGGAGGATAAGTTAGCGTACAAAGATTGGATGTGCACGTATGCTCCAGTCCAGCAAGCCAAAGTGGTAAGAGGTAGTCTTAGTCAGAGCAGCTGGGAAGTGCTTCGGCCAGTGTTGGTGGTCAGCGCGGAGTTCCCCATCCAGCAGGACCAGCCCAGTGCGGGGTTGAAATGGCACTTCTAAAAACTTAGGGACACACATGCAATTTGGGAGAGAGGGAGCCATGTCAGTTACAGAATAGGCGGACGTGGGAGTGAGGGTGCAATTAGTTGGAGAAAATTCAGGAGTCACCAAAGGTAAAGAGGTGTTAATTGAGCCTGCGGATGATAATTACACAATTACTGGCTTGGAACTTGTAACTGCCGTCCCAACCCATTTGGAAAGCCACGCTCTGAATTTTGAAAATCCCATTCCGCCTCCTATGATTTTTGAACCAGAGACCCAATCCATGAATTTTGACCAACATCCTTTGACTAGCCTAGTAGTCTTTCCCCTTGCCCATAACCTAATACCAACCGAGCCAGCCATACATTCCCTAGCCCAACCTGATCCCAGCCCAATTATACTTCACACTGGCCCAACCATGTAGCTTGTCACCCAACCCATCTATTCATACCCAACTCTTTTTAGACCAAATCAAACACACCTTCCTGGCCCACCTAAAACAGTATTCCATCCCACCAATACCCAAACTCACTATTGGCCCGAAACAAAGAACCAAGCGGATTAACATGAGAGCCCTTGAGTCCAGTAGTCTATCTGACCCAATACCGGTACCCGAGCCAGCCTTGCGTAAATGAGGCAGGCCTGTTGGTAGTCGAAATAAACAGTCTGTGATAGCTAGTACTGGGGATTGTGACTAGGAAGCAGAGAGCACTAAGTCGAAGAAGAGTCATATCACATTGGAGACTTCTAACCATGTCTCAGTGAACTATCAAGGTTTGGGGAACCTTTGGACAGTTCTGGCACTTAAAGGTCTCTTACGAGATTTTGTCCCCAACCTTGTCTTTCTCATGGAAACCAAGCTTGATAGCCATGGGTTTGATAAGTTACGTTCTCAGTTAAATTTGTTTGGAATAGGAGTTGATGGTATTGGAAGATTGGGTGGTTTGGCTTTATTGTGGGATAAGGATACATCGGTGACAGTGTTATCTTATAGTAGGCATCATATTGATACTAATACTCAGCTCAAGGTTATTTGGAGATTTACGGGCTTCTATGTGGAGCCGGAGACATCAAGGAGGAAAACGACTTGGAAACTATTAAGGGACTTGTCTTTACACTCGCGATGGATGGTCACCGAAGATTTTAATGAAATATTATGTCATGAGAAGTTAGGGGGACTGGTAACTCCGGAATGGAGGTTACGGGACTTTCGAGAAACTTTGGTCCACAACGCTTATCTGATTTGGGATTTAGAGGGTATCCCTTCATGTGGACCAACAGGCGGGTTACACCGCATAACACTAAATTGAGGTTAGAACGCACTGTAGCAAATTCAACTTGGAGAAATCTATTCCCCACATTGTTAGTCAAACATCTCTCTGTCTGCCGATCTGATCACCAGCCCGTCCTCACGATACTCAAAGCAAAAACGGACTGCGCCAGCTCGTCGCCATAGAGGATTTCGGTTTGAGGCTATTTGGTTGCGCTCTGATGAGTGCCAACGGGTTATCAACGAATCTTGGGATAATGAGATTGAGATGGCGGAAAATTTGGGCAATTGCGCGATAGGATTGATGAACTGGAGTAAGGAGAAATTCCCAAATGTGCGAGCAGAGGTGAAACGGGTACATGATGAGTTGGATAGGCTGCAGCGGCTACCATTCACGGTGAGGTGAAAGAAAAGGATCGTCGGCTCAAGTTGGAATTGGAAGAAATGTTGGACAGAGAAGAGACTTTGTGGAAACAGCGAGCTCATACTCAGTGGCTTGCGGAGGGAGATAGGAACACTAAAATTTTCCATTCTCAAGTCAGTAAAAGAGCGGAGATGAACTTCATTGAAGGGCTTCGAGATTCGACTGGTGTGTTACAGAAGAGCTGGGTTAGATGGGGAAAATTGCACTGGAATACTTTGACGGGATTTTTGATAGCATACAACCGACTGCACAGAACATCGAAGGGTTGGTGGGATCATTGAGCCGAAAGTGGATGACACAATCAATCGAGACATGTTCCGACTGTTCACTCCGGCTGAGTTAGAAATGCTCCTTTTGACTTGTTTCCTACTAACTCTCCTGGTCCTCATGCCTGCTTTATTTTACCAAAAGTTCTGGCATGTGATTGGTCGTAATGTTATTCAGTGTGTTTTGAATATTCTGAACAGACGTTGTCTTAACCCCAAACTTAATTACACTCACATTATCCTTATACCTAAATGTAAAGCACCAGATTTGATAACCCAATTCCGGCCTATTAGCTTGAGTAATGTCGTGTTTATAATAACTTCCAAAGCTATTAATAATAGACTCAAGCTGCACATGAATAATCTCATAGCCGAGACCCAATCTGCTTTTGTGCCTATTGTTTAATCACCGAAAATGTGTTAGTTTCTTATGAAGTAAACCATTTTCTTAGAAGAAAAACTAGATGCAAGGATGTTTTTATGGCTTTGAAACTGGATATGAGTAAGGCTTATGATCTGATTGAATGGCTCTTTCTACAACGTGTGTTGAATAGATTAGGATTCGAGCAAGCTTTTATACAGCTGATTATGCTCTATGTGTGTTCTTTCCTACTCTGTTAAATTAAACGGAGAGATTTTTGGTCCTATCCAGCCTAAGAGAGGTTTACGTCAATGAGACCCTTTATCTCCTTACTTGTTCTTATTTGTACGGAGGCTTTTAGTTCTTTACTTGCGAGTGCTGAGAGTCGTGGGGTTATTCGTGGTGTGTCGGTTGCTCCCTTTGCTCATAGTATATCACACTTGTTGTTTGTTGATGACACATTGATTTTCTTTGAGGCTAGTAGGGAGTCTGTTATTGAGATTAATGATATTTTATATAAGTACAACATTGCATCTGGGCAAGTCATAAATTTGGATAAATCAACGGTTATCTTTAGTCGAAATGCAGGACATGATAACATTGAGGGGGTCCGGAGTGTGCTTCCAGTCTCGGTGGTGGACAAGCACGAAAAATATTTGGGACTGCCAACGGAGATGGGGAGGTCTAAGTGGGAGGTGTTTAACTGGCTTAGAGAGAGGCTTTAGAGTAAAACCCAAGGCTTTGGTGAGAAGAATCTCTCTAAAGCTGGTAAGGAGGTGTTGATTAAATCGGTGCTTCAATCGATTCCTATTTATGTTATGGGATGCTTCAAATTACCGGAGTATCTTATTCATGAGTTGGAGTCTATTATCTCTAAGTTTTGGTGGGGGAATATGAATAAAGATAAAATTCATTGGGTCAATTGGAATTCTTTGTGTGATAGTAAACGAGATGGGGGTTTGGGTTTTAGGGACCTCAGTGCTTTCAATCTGGCTATGTTGGGTAAACAAGTGTGGAGAGTAATCCATAATCCTAATGCATTACTTAGTTGTGTCCATAAAGCGAAGTACTTTCCCTTTTGTGATATTTTGGATGCTACTCCTAACCCGAATGCCTCTTACACGTGGAAGAGCATCTTTAGCTCCATTGATCTTGTGAAACAGGGGCTGATTTGGAGTATCGGAAACGGGACTCAGGTTAGTGTGTGGCATGACAATTGGATCGATAGGAGGGGGTGTCGGAAACCATTTACTCCTGATCTATACCAGCTTGGAGACATCACAGTGGCTAACTTCCTGAAAAATGATGGATCTGGTTGGGATATGGGGCTGTTGAGGTGTGTTTTCTGGAACGAGGATGTGGAGGCTATTTCTCAGATGCTCCCAGGTGCCCCAACCTGCCCAGGCACTCGTAGATGGTTTTCCACTAACAATGGGTATTATTATGTGAGCTCGGCCTATATGTGGCTCGGGACATGAAAAAGCAGCGTAGTACCCAATTTGTTGGGGCTTCGAGCTCGACATTCGTTGTCAAGGACTGTAGCTTCGTTTGGAAATTGAGAGTGCTGAATAAATTACGTGTTTTCCTGTGGCATTTGCTACGTAATTGTTTACCAGTTATGTGCAACCTAGTGCGGAGGAAAATTTCTAACAACACTTTGTGTCCCTTTTGTTCTGTGTGTGATGAAACTGAGTTGCATATTTTTAAATTTTGCCACTTTGCCGTTTGGGCTATGTCTGGATTACCGAGTTCGACAATTTGTACTCATGTTTCTGACGTGTAGGAGTGGGTTAATGGTGTGAAACATATACTTCAGCCAGAACAGTTCGACTTATTTGTGTGCATATGTTGGGGGATTTGGTACCATCGGAACAATTTGGTACATAATGCGAAGGTTGTTGATCCGTAGGGTTGATACTGTTTGCATCCGATTACCTCCAGAGGTTCCATGAAGCACATCAACATTTTGCCGCGCATAAACCACCTGAATATGTCCGAACTTGGAGGCCTCCACAAGGTAACACTATTAAAATTAATGTGGATGAGTCAATCTTCAAACACAGGAGAGCTGCTGGACTGAGAATTGTGGCTCGCGACGGCACTGGTACTGTGTTGGCCTAGAGACAACGCATAACTAATAACATCACTTCTCATGTGATTGCTGAAGCTGTGGCAGTTTTCCAAGGTGTGGAAATGGCTTCATACTATGGCTGGACTTGTATACATTTGGAGAGTGATTGTGCCAATATCATCAATGTTATTACTGTGCCATCTACTTGCCTTGCATCATATGGCCATATTGTGGAGGACATTAAAGCTAGAGTTTCTTCTTTTCAATGTATTGTTTTTACTCATGTTTTTAGATCAACAAACTCCTTAGCTCATAATCTGTCCCGGCTTGTTTTCGGGGATGCCTGTGGGGAAGATACTGTGCCACTTGACTGTACTTTGTTTCATTTTGTTTGGTCCTATCTTGGTTGGCAGTGAAATTAAAGCTTAACATATCTTCTAAAAAAAAAAAACTCAACGAGAACATCTCAGAATTATGGAAGCAAACAACACAATTGTGAAGACAGTGAAGTAGCAATGATGGACGAACTTGTTAGCAGTTTGATCAACTTTGGTATTGTATAGAATGTAGTTTACCGAGCTTGATCCTTGTACATGTTATTGTCCAGTATTTTGTATTTGTATAGCACATGTATCTTCCGTTCTTTTATCTGTACGGCTAGTGAGGGCACTTTAGGTAGTTCTGCACTCTGTTCTTTAGCCTATATATACCTTTACTCTTTCTCATTATATAGTTAGGATCTTATCTGTAAACGTTTGTGGTTCTCCTAATTGTTCAATACAATAGCAGTTATTTACATTGGTCTTCATCATCATCATCATCATCATCATCACTGAAGGTGAGTTTTCTTCAGCTTTCTTCCGCTATTCACAATTCTGATATGGTATCAGAGCTCAATGTTGAGTTTTTGACTTTCCTGTTTTGCTTTTGATTCACCAATCTCTGTTGATTGATTCACTCGAACTGAATTTTGGATCGATTACATTTACTACTGATTAACAAAGCTTTACTGAGCAATCGAAATCATATACAACCTGTTTGATTGTTGATTCAACAGTTTGATTGCGTTCATCTAGTTCTCTTTGTGTTTTGAGCTTGTTTTTGTTGATTTGCAATCACAGTTACATTGTTTGTTAAGATCTATGTTCTTCACTATCAGATCGAGGTTATTGATGTTTATCTGATTGTTCTGCAATGATTTGTTCATAATACCATTGTTTGACAAGTAGATCGTAGATCATCTCAGAAGTTCGTGGTTTATTTGTTTTTCTTCTTCGTTTGGAACTAGTAGCTCATCATATTTGAGATTTTCAATTGCTATTTGTTCTCAGTGAATGTAGTTTTACACATTGTTAATTACAACCAGTTGTTCATCAATTTTTTCTTTCAGAGTATTTCACGCTATGTCTGAGATAATGTCGACTAATGAGAAACAACACACTGAGTCACCTACTAATGTCACCATTGATAAGGATCTGGATCACACTAATCCAGATAGTCCTTATCACCTATTTCCTCATGATACTGCTGCATCAGGTTCTATTAAGAACATTCTGAAAGGTGCTAATTACATCTGCTGGAGGCGTGACATGGCTCTTTTACTGTCCATCAGAAATAAGTTTTGTTTTGTTGATGGAACATATAATAAGCCTTTGATTGAGAGCCCTATATATCTGCCTTGGCTGCGTTGTAACAATCTCATATTATCCTGGCTTCACAACTCTATGACTGATGAGGTGAAGGGAACTATAGCACAAAGTGTTTATGGTAAAGATGTGTGGGACAAACTGGAGACAAGATACTCTCAAACTGAAAATGTGAGAATCTATGAGCTGCAGTTAGCGCTTAGTCAATTTGTTCAAGGTTCACAGACTGTGATGGAGTATTTCACTAAACTCTCAAGTATATGGAAAGAGCTTCATATGCATAGGCCACCTCCTAGTAGTGAATGGTGTACTTGTGGACACTGCGCTTGTCATAATCTGACTAATGCTGCTAAGATCAATGAAGTTGATCAAGTTTTTCAGTTTCTCATGAGCTTAGGTGAAGCATATGATGGCATTAGAGGTCAGATTATCATGCAGGTGCCCATACCTTCTCTTGAAAGAGCTTATTCCATCATTCTCACTGAAGAACACCAAAAGAATTCAAGGCACAATATGTCTAACTATGGTGGCAACTCTTCTACTTATCACATGCGCCAGAATACAGCTCCACAACAGTTTAAGAGAAAGGACAAAGAGCTGAGGTGCACTCATTGTGGTTTTACTAACCACACTGTTGAAAAATGCTACAAGCTCATAGGATTCCCCAGTGATTTCAAGTTTACCAAAAGGCCTACATATGCTAAAGGGTCTGGAACCTATAGTCAATCTATTGGTCCTGCTAACTCATCTCAGTTTAATGTCTCCAGGCCTCATTATGCTAACAATGTAGCTAGCACATCTTTTGATGTTAGTACTCAGTACAACATGATCAAAGCTCAGGTGAATCACCTCATGAGAATGCTGGAACACGGTGTGAATCAACCAGCTACTCCCAGTGGATCTGCTACACAAGATCAGCATGATGAAGAAGATGATCCAGCTGCTACTTATCACACCATGGGAGGTAAATATACTTGTTCTTTTCCAGCCAACATTGTTTTTGTTCAGCTACTCACAATTTACATAAATATTTCATAATAGATTCTGGAGCTACAAATCATGTTATTTGTAATCGTAATCTATTCACATCAAATGTGATTCAAGTACAGTCATCTGTTCAATTACCTGATGGTTCTAAATTAGCAGTAACAAGAACATGCAATGTCTATATTTCAAATCATATTACTCTTGAGAACGTTTTATATGTTCCAGATTTTACTGTCAATCTCATTTTTGTTACCCAAATCACCAAATCTAGATTGTTTCACTTCATTTTCACACATGATGAATGCCTTGTACAGGAGATTTCTTCAAAGATAAAGATTGGTCTGGCTGAAAGATACATATCCTGTTTCTTTTGAGTATAAAAAAACTATCTAGCTTCACTTTTCATCAGAATAAACCTCAAATAGATGATGTAGTTTCCAGTTTTCAGCTCAATAGTTCACATTCTGCAGTTCATGCTACTACTATGCTCACTTCCAGTCAACTATGGCATGCAAGATTAGGCCATCCATCTTATCAAAGGATGAAGCTTATTGACTATTGTAATGTAGATAGCAAAACCAATGTAGATTGTACCATTTGTTTAAAGGCCAAACAGAGGAAATTGTCTTTTCCTGTATCAACTTCTATATTTTCTTTAATACATGCTTATGTTTGGGGCCCTTATTCAGTTTGTTCTATCAATGGTCATAGATACTTTCTCACCCTTGTGGATGACTATTCTAAGTTCACTTGGATTCATCTGTTCACCAGTAAATCTGAAGTTCAGACAATATTGTTAAATTTCATCACTATCATTGAGACTCAATATAAAACAAGAATTAAACAAATAAGAACTGATAATGGTTCTGAGTTTCTAGTTCTTGCTCCTAAACTCAAGAATTTGGGAATCATTCATCAGACAAGATGTGTGTATACACCACATCAAAATGGTGTAGTAGAACGCAAACATCAACATCTTCTCAACACAACAAGAGCTCTTATGTTTCAGTCTTGTTTACCATTAAAATTCTGGGGAGATGTTGTACTTACTGCAGCTTATCTGATCAATCGAATGCCATCACCTTTACTAGACTATACCAGTCCATTCAAGAAATTTTACACTAAAGAACCTGATTATGGTTTTTAAAGGACTTTTGGTTCACTTTGCTATGCTTCTACTCATTCACAGTTAAGGTCTAAGTTTGATCAACGGTCAATTGCTTGTATTTTCATTGGTTATCCACCCAACACTAAAGGTTAAGCTTTATGTTCTTGATACTCACAAAGTTATAGTGTCTAAAGATGTTCACAATCTGGAACACATTTATCCCTATTCACAAAAACATTGTCATCAGTCCTCAAATGATCTTCACTCTAATGAAGACACATATGTTTTTTCATACATAGATAGTTCAGAGAGGGTTGTTCAACCAGAACTTTCACATGATAATGTTTTTGAATCACCATCAGACAATTCTCCAGGTATCAGTCCTTCACTTGATCATCCATTGAATCCATCTACTGATAGTTCTTCTTCTGATCATATTATCTCTGGCTCTTCTTCTCATGATAATACTTCACCTCCACTAAGAGCTTCTTCTAGAAAAGTGGTAACACCTGGTAAGTTTAAAGATTATCATCACACCATTACCCATAAGCCCAGACCTTCTTCTCATCTTATCTCTAATTACATTTTTTATGATCATTTGCCACCTTCTGAATCTATTTTTTCTGCAAATATTGTTGTTGTTACTGAGCCTACAACTTATTCACAGGCTATTAAATCACCTGAATGGACTTCATCTATTAATGCAGAGTTACAGACTTTGGAGGATAATCACACTTGGTCTGTTGTTTCTCTACCACGTGGACATAAACCAATTGGATGTAAATATGTTTTTATGTTGAAATATCATCCTGATGGCTCTATAGATAAATATAAAGCCAGGCTAGTAGCTGATGCAGCGTGCGTGGTTGATTCACAAGAACAATAAACTCAAGACTCGTTCATTCAAAAGAATATCGAGAATTGACTCAAGACTCGTTGATTCATAAGAATACCGAAAATTGACAGATTTGAAGGAACACCTCAATTTTTTTTTATATAAACTTAAAACTGATCTTACAAAATAATGAAGAGGTACTTAAATAGCTAGTAAACCATAACCCTAGTTGCTACCAGAATACTTAAATAACAAAAAGATCCTAATAAATAAAGAAAATATAACTTTGACCCTTGAAATTCTAAATCTAATTAAACGCTATTCTTCCACATCATTCTCTCCAGACAGAAAAGATTCATCCTCGAATCATAAGCGCATCATTCTTTCCTCTATCAAATACAT
>JAYMSP010006432.1:0-11656 GCA_036897095.1 Plantago elongata | reverse complement strand
CCTAGATCTCCCAATCTCTGCTGCTGCTCTTCACCATAGCCACCGGCGAAAGGCTGAGCAGCAGCACCGTCATGTTGTTGCTGGTGCTGCATATTAGCTAGTTTGGAATTCAATTTCTCCCCCTTCAATAAGCTTTCTCCTGAGCAGCTACAAGAAGCACAACTGTGTGAATGTGACTCTGCATTCGAAGGAATTGAAATTGAATTCAATTGATGCTGTTGCTGAGAGAGAGAGAGAGGAGTGGTGTTTTATAGCTAGCAGTAATAGGAGGTGTTGATTTATATGTTATGGGTAAGAAATGGTGATTAGGAATTTTAGAGAGATGGAGAAGAAAGGTATAATGATGAGAAGATGAACTGTAAAATGGAGATGAGCATGTGGGCACTGCTTCTTGTTTGGTTTTAGAGAGATAAATAGTATAGACTGTAGACAGACAGAGCGGTGGTGTGGTGTGGTGTGGTGTTGCTTGAAGAAGGAAGAGAGAGTGTTGCCTTGTTCTTTTTATTTATATATTTATTTATTTATTTAATTTTTCTCAGAGAAGTAATAAAATAATGGGAGAAAATAGTTGAGGAGAAGGAGGATTTATGAGTGTGATGATGATTGAGAGAGAGAGAGAGAGAGAGAGAGAGAGACTGGAGTTTAGAGGGAGAAAGATGGAGAAGAAGAAGAAGAGGGTACGTGCTGCTTATCCGGGTTTTATAGATAGTTTCATTTCTTTCTTTGGGTTCATATATATTTTAACTTTAATAAATTATTCCGACTTTCTTCCGGTCACGACTCGATTTTTAGTATTACATATTTATAATAAATAGTAATTTACAAAATATAAAAGGAGTGGAGAAAAGTATCAGACGTATATTTTCAATTTATCGCATGAGAAATTGAGAATGATTGATATAATAATAAACGAATATGATAATTATGAGAAATTGAGATTTGATGTAAATAAAGAAGGAAAGTGAAAGTTTAAGATTGAGACGAATGGAGTAATATTAATTTAATATGTCATTTTTTTCTCTTTGAATCAACATATATTTTCATAATAATGAAAATAAATACAAAGAGCATAAAAATATACTTTCACATGATAGATAACAAATCACAACTTAATCGGTAAAATATTTTTTTTAACTAATAGATCAAAGGTTCGAGTTATTTTTACCGCGTAAAAAGGAAATAGTTTTAGATGATATGATAATTGTACACCCCGTCCCAAGCTAAATTTCCCAGACTTTTAAAAGAATGATTTCAACAAGCTTCATTACTAGTTTCTAGATGGAAAGAAAAATAATCACATTATCGTCTAATATGTCCAGATATCCATTTTATCTAACTAAGAGTGATAAGTTACAATCAAAAAACAAGGTAAACATCTATTTACCATTAATCTTTTAATTAGTTTTTCAATTTTATAAATCTTTTTATAAAACAATTCATTATGTGAACGCGCAGATTTTTTAATTAATTTTTCAATTTATTGAATTTTTTTATAAAAAAATTATGTGAACGCGCAGATTCTTAAACAAACTAGCTGGTTTGAGAAGCTAATCAAGTTAATTTGTTGGAAAAAAAGCTACCTGACCAGCTACCAGTTAACTTTCCAGACAGTAACTCTGTTTAACACTAGTTTTTTTAGCTCAATGAGCTTTTTTTTGATTAAAAAACTCGTTACGTGGACGCTCAACTTTTTAAACAAAAGCTAGCTGGCATGATAAGCTAATCAATTCAGGCTATATTTACCACTACCTTTTCACCTAGTATTTCAACTCCATGAGCTTTTTGATAAAAAGCTCGTTACGTGAACAAGCAGTTTTTCAAACAAACTAGCTGAAAAAGTTAGCTGGTTTGAGAAGCTAACCAAGTTAGCTTGTTGAAAAAAAAGTTACATAATTAGCTAAAACTAATTATTCGGTTACCAGCTAACTTTTCAGCTACCAGATACTTTTTTAGCTAGTTTTGCTAAACTGGGCCTTAGTTTATTGAAAAAAAGCTACCTGATCAGATACCAACTAAATTTTCAGCTACCAGCTAGCTTTCCAGTTAGTTTTGCTAAATATACTTATATTTTTCTTTAAACAGCTAAAAGATGACTCGAACCTCCGATCTATTGGTTGGAGTTGAAGCGTCTTACCAACTGGGATGCATTTCGTTCTCTAAACACCGCCTATATTTTCAACAAATTTTACTAGACAGAGCCAAAATGCTCAAACTAAAACAAAATATGTACACCTTAAAGAGCTGACATTTTTATACAATGTTTAATCTATATCTGTACCTAATATCCATTTTATTACGAGTAACCGTATATTTATACATTATAAATAAACGCGTGATTTAACTGAATGATACTAGTAAGATTATTCCACAAAGTTTATGTAAGATTAGTTTGACATCAAATGTATACAATTGAATGGAGTTGGAGAAGAACACAACTTTGCAGCTCATAATGGCTTGCTTTCATGGGTACCTAATTACTATACCCATTATTATTATTTTAAGAAAATGCTTCCGCCGCTTCATTAACTGTTTTTTCACTTTTAAATACTTTTTCATTTACTACTTTGCTAAAAGAAACAATAAAATGTACGTGGATGTATGTACAACTCATCACCAGTGAATATCAACTTAATAATTAATTAATTATAATTTTAAAATTGATGATGAGATCTTGCTTGTCCATCTACTAGAAATAGTATATGCACATCACAAGCCTTGTCCTAGCGTCCAGGTCCAGATCTGTTTTGATAAATTCTCAATTTATTTCATTTTTCAAATTCACTCCTATTTTTCTCATACATTTTGCAAAATTTTACATTGATATTTTGCTATATCTTCAATTGAAAAGTTATGGGGTAGGATATCATGATCAGAAGTGATTAATATTGGAAAAAGTGTTTCATTAACTATTTAACATAAAATTAGAATTGGAATCAATTTCAGTTATATGCCAAATTCTATAAAACATCATCAAAAACTTATTATATTTCTAAACTGTAAAATTATTGAAAAATGCTTAAAACTCTTTAAATTCATTGATAGGATAACGCAAGCAACTTGAAATGTTTAAACTAGTTCGTGCGCATAAGGTTATTTGTACTTGTTCTACATATTTATTTTCAATATGCCATGGTCACTGAAAATAATTTAACGCAATAACGATTGTATTTATCTTAATATATAAAAGAGGAAATGTATCGTTTAGACATTATGTGGCCGTAGGTGTGATGCAGTTAACAATGACGATATGTTCAAGACCTAACAAAATAAATGTGTACTCCGAATAACTTTTTAATAAAATTTCTTAACTGTGCAATTTATTACTATGATGTTAAATATTGATATTATTATAATTCTCCGACTTAACATCTAAAACCTTTTTAGAGTATACATGTTTAAACTTGGAGTTGATATAAAGATGTACATTTTGTGTATGAGTAGTATTATTAATCCTTTAATATTTAGAAGGATCTTTATAAATAAATACTAATCCATATAAATTCTTACAAATTCTCCAACAAGTCAATACATTCAAGTGATTCAACAACAAATTGATACATTAAAATGTATTTGTAATGCAAACCAAAAATAACATGTGGAGGGACCACATTTTTATTACTTTTTAATCTCTTCAAACTTATTTTTTTTCTTTTTAAAATTTTAATTTTGTCCACTTTAAAATGTCTGTAACTTAAAAAATAAAAATGCAAAAGGTAAATAAAAATCACTGACTATTTCATTTTTACGAGATCTATAAATAGAGGTCATTCTTAACTATGTTTGAATTATTCTTATGAGATTTATAAAAAGCACTAATAACTTTATTTTAACCTTAATAAACTATAAAATGAGTTCTAAAAGTACATTTTTAATTTTAGGTTTTAAACACTCTTGGACACGGACATTAGTTTCGGACGTTGGTTACTGGGTCCGAGGCATTGTTGCCATATGAAGTCGTCGAATAAGTAAAGAGTATATGTGTGTTTGTGTGTGTGTGTGTGTGTTTTCAGGACATTGGGCACTAGGTCCAGGCATCAGTCTTGGACATTGGGCACTGAGTCCGGGGCATTATTGCCATCTGAAGTCGTCGGATAAGTAGGGAGTCTATGTTTATATAGGTTAAGGACATTGGATCGGCCAAATTGGGGCACTGGGCACTAGGTTCGATCATTAGTCTCGGACACTGGACACTGGATTCGGGACATTGGATCGGGGCACTGGGCACTAGGTATGGGCACTAGGCACGTGCATTAGTCTTGGACGTCGGAGACTGGGTTCGGGGCATTGTTGCTATATGAAGTCGTCGGGTAAGTAGAGAGTCTACGTATATACGTGTTCGGGACATTGGGTTGGGACAATGGACACTGTGCATTGGTTAGAGACATTGGAAACGAACATTTCTTTATATAAATGATTATTTTTACATATTTGGGATCTTATAACAATATTTAAAAGTTGAAATTAATCAAATTGCATATGTACAACTCGTTTAAAATTTTATAAGGTTCAAATAAAGTCGTTGGTGATTTATAGATATTGAAAAATAATTCAAACATGGTCAAGAGTGGTTTATATTTATAGATCTCGAAAAAATAAAGTCGTTAGCGATTTTCATTTACTTTTTATATTTTTTTTCCTCAAGTTATGAATTTTTTAAAGTGCGCAAAATTATATTTTATCCAGATTAATTTGAGTATTTATGAGATCATCAACCCACAAGAAAACAAGAGAGATGATCATTCCACAAAAAATGAAAATGTACTATTATAGGGGTTATATGGTCCATTCACACTCAAAGTGTAGTGATATATTGCAACAATTTTTGCTCAAAGAAATTTGAAAGAAATGGACACACAATGTACCAATTGGTAGCTCTACCGTACTTAGACCGCCCACTGTGGACGGTCGTGTGAATCAGTCGCGGCTTGTGGGCGGTTGTGGAGCAGTCGTAGCTGCTCCACAACTCGATCGGTTGCCCAGCAACCGATTGAGTTACATTTTGGGGCTGGCCCCCACAGTGGGCCAACCCCAAAACGACTAGTGACCGGACAAGTTTTTTTTTTTTTTTAACATCATATGTTTAATAATTAAAAAAAATACTCCAACGGGTATAAACGTTCATATTTTTTCGGGATCTATAAATAGAAAAGTATTTTCACACCTCAAAACACTATTTCTTTCCCTCTATTAAACTTAAAACACTCTTTAATCACTATCAAAAACCAAAATGAATATGAACTTGGCTGCTTGGTTGGCGGACAAAGATCTGGCTGAAATCGAGCAAATGTTCAGCTCTATGGGCTAACATAGTTCGGAATCATCCACCAATCCAAATAACAACCCAAATGAACCATACAATCCATTCAACTCCCAAGATATATTCCGTCCGGAAGGTTATGAGGGATCCTAGCAAACCGTACCGGAGACACAACCTCCACCGATGTAGCTGCCAGTTCGAGGAAAGGGAAAGATGGCCGCATCGAAAGGCAAAGGGAAAGCAAAGGCTGATCATCGAAGGGAAAGGGAAAGAAAGTTCCCGATGAGGCAGAGGAAGGCAAAGCCCAGGAGGCCGGTCCAATAAAGTTCTCGGTTGCAGAGGACCTCTAATCAACATGTTCATGGTGGTTAGTGAGGATCCAAGTGTAGGTACGAACTTCAAGTACACTACGATTTTCTGATCTCAAACCTCGAATTGGAAGCTCTCGTCGTGGCCGCTGGAATTGCATAAAGCCTTGTGTTAATCAATGGGTGAGTGCTTATAACGAGGTTGTACGAGTCCAAGGAGTTCGGAGTGGTACTAACGAAGATGATGTCATTGAATACGCCAAACGCATCTACCAGATGAATCATAAACAAAATGAAGATTTCGAACTTTTCCACTGTTGGCATGCCATGAAAGATTATCAACATTGGCAAACGAAGATGAACTACATCGGTCCATCCGGGAATGTCATCCCGGGATTTGAACTCCATGATGCGGAAGGCGAAAACACTGATGGATGCTCGGGGAAGAAAATGTGCATGAGTGAAAGTAGTGATGACTTTGTGGAACGTCCCATTGGTTGGGATAAGGCGAAGGCCCTAAGGAAAAGTGGTCTTTCATCAAACTCCTCCGGCAGTGATTTAGCTGACTTCAAGAATGATTTTGCTCTACAGCGAAGTCTGGAGGCACAGAGGATTGAGATTGAGCAGAGAAGGTTGGCGTTCTTGGAAAGAAAAGAGGAGAAACAACAATCGGAGGTAGCGGCAACTAACCAGACCAATGTCGACTTGGCTCGCACTCAAAGGCTGCAGATGTATCTCCAATTGTCCAGTATCGGTCCAACTCAGATGACGACGGGCCAAAGGAAGATGTACAAGGTGTTGGACCGAGAGTTCGGGGATGACTCTTTAAACAGTAGAATCAAATGGTGTTTTATTATGCATGTGTTTGGTCGTTCCAAATTCAAATTTCGTATTAATTTGTTGTTTTAATTTTCACAAGTTGTATTAGTTGTACTGTTTCCTTATCAATTCAATAAAAAACACCATTTAAAAAAAATATAACCGTTATTTATACCTGTCTGAAAATATAGTCGCTATTCGTATCAATTTAAATTTAAATTTATTAAAAACAAAAAAAATTAAAAAGAAGATCGGCGACCGAATTTAATTGGTTGCCACAGTACGGTGTGCAGTCGTGGGCGTGCGGTCGCGGCTCCTCTGCACCCACGACCGCGACATGGCTGATCACCGTAGTTGACGGTCTTCAAATACTACGGCTATCGATCACTCCTTATATGCACAACGTCGTCCTTATCGCACATTGCTAGCACCCATTAGCCACACTGAATGTGGGTTGGTGTTTGGGGTCTAACACCACTTATCACACTACAATACCAACTCTGCACGGGCAATGTGTGTAATATATTCGAGTTATGAACCATACAGTACATTCTATTATAATTATATTGGTTGTTTTAATTCGCATGTAATTTATATTATATATTTCTCAAAAAGTATCATGCATGTGAAAGTGTGTGTATAGTAATTCACGCGTTTATGTATATACCACTAATGTGTAGTCTCTTACAATTTCAAAATTTGTTAGTCACTCTCAATTTTTACATATCTTCTATTTAAAATTAAGTTGTATTTTAATCTTAAATTAATCATTTACAAACACCAACTTAATTTATCTTCTCTTTAAAATTAACTTGTATTTTAATCATAAAATCAATCAATTACAAGCACCAACTTAGTTTAAAATTAACTTGTATTTTAATCGTAAAATTAATCAATTACAAGCACCAACTTAGTTTATTATTTGACAATAATATGAATGGGAAATCCAGGTGAGGTCAATTCGAACAGTTTGGGCCCGTTTGGATTCAAAATGATCCAGTTCAAATCGTTTAATTTAATGATGCGATGTTTATTTATACCAGCATTGTCGAATAATAACTATGTAAGTCTAGTAGTGTGAGTTAATAACATCTGAGCCATCTACTTCAATGAAACAGCAATATTTGAGTCATAAAAATTTATTAAATGATTTGAATTAAAAATTCAAGTGAGACGCAGCTAGAGTCAATCCAAACCGGGCAATATATCTCACGGGTCATGACTCATGACTGCACAAGTCATCAGATTAATTGAACTCGTTGATTATATCTAGTGTCCATTCGTTAAGCTAGCATAATTAAGTAGGTATCAATCAAATTACTAGACTCTTAAATATCATAATTCTCTTTTCCGGAGCTCTTTTACAATTCGAGCACGAATTCACGCTCGATGTGACTACTATTGATAAGCTAAACATTGTGAGTTCATGAAAACAAAATGCAATTTTTGGTCACGGGACATTTGATTTAAAATTTAAAATTTAGTAATAGTAAAACCGTCAGCTGTGGTGGTCGTTTAAATCGATCGTGGTGAGCGGTTGCGGAGCAACCGATGCCGTCACGATCGATTTTCGCACTGTGATGACCGATTAAAATATGGTCGTCGCAGTTTTTCTTTTTTTTTATTTACTTTTTTTGAATTTGTGAAAATCAAATAACGGCTATATTTTCAAAAAAGATTAAAAAAGGGTCATATTTTGATGAAACAGTTAAAATAACAGCTATGTTTTTGAAACAGATAAATTGACAACTATAAAACGATACCCTTCTCTACAATATCCACCACAACTTCTTCATCTTCTTCTTCCAACAAACCTTCATCTTATTTTCTCATCCATGAAAGATGACCTTTCCATTATGCCCAGACAGTGGACGAAAAATGAAGATCGTGCTCTTCGATTGATTTGGGATCAATTTTCTCAACGTCCGAATTGGGCAATGTTCCGAACAAGTAGGCGTTTCCTTTACATGAAGGAGGTATAGGATGAAGGTGTACTGGCCGATGGAAGTGTTCTTGTTGGTATTACGCCAAGAACCAAAGAACAGCTTCGCAATAGAGCTGGACGTCTTGACATTCCTCGCGATATGTAGAAGGTCAGAGTAAGACTTGCTTTGTTGTTGTTGTTGTTGTTATTGTCGTTGTTGTTGCTTTGTTGTTGTTGTTGTTGTCGTCGTCGTCTGTTTGTACTTCTAATAAAAAGCGAGTTTTATTGGCACAAAATTAGTTTTTTATTCAATACGAACGGAATATGATGAAACATTCAATAATATGAATACAAACAGATTGAACCAAAAGTAGGAAATGATACAACTAGAACAATGAAAACATAATTTAAGTGGTCTTCCTCCAGATGTGCTCGATCAAATCCTTCTGCAATGCTTGGTGAGTGAGTGCGATGTGCATATCACGCCTAGTCTGCATGTATCCTTCAACTGAGTTGATTACTGAAGGGCGTCTTGTGAATCGAATGCCGGTGAACAAGTCTTCTTCCACTGAGTTGACGGTGTCTTTGTTGAATTCTTTGACATACTTCTCGTATGTTTTGACCCGGAGATAAGTATGCCTTTCATTCTCAACGATCATGTTATGTAGGCATATACATGTATTCATAATCTTAGAAAGAAGAGGGATTGTTTTGGCCAACGCTGGGTTGCGAATGATGGCGAAGCGTGCATGAAGACAACCAAAAGCTCGCTCAACATCTTTTCGAACAACCTCTTGCTTCTGTGTAAACTTGGTCTCTTTGTGAGTAACTGAATTTTTGATGGACTTGACAAATGTTGCCCAGGCGGGATAAATCCCATCCGTTAGGTAGTACGTCATGTTGTAGTGATGATCGTTCACTTCAAAGTTTACCGGAGGAGATACGCCGTTGAGAAGATCATCAAACACCGGTGAACGTGCAACAACAATGAGATCATTTAATTTACCTGAAACTCCGAAGAAAGAGTGCCAAATCGAAGTGTCGTTTGAAGCGACAACTTCTAGAACGAGCATCGACTTACCACTTTTGCCTTGGTATTGACATTTCCATGCCATCGGGCAGATCTTCCATTCCCAATGATACAATCGATCGAGTCAATCATTCCCGGAAAGCCTCTTCCGGCATTGATTGTGAGAAGTTGATTGATGTCTTCTTCGTTGGCCCTTCGCATGTATGTTGGTGCAAAAACTGTAAGGACAAAATCACAAAACTTATTCAATGCAATCAAATCAGAAGTTTCACTACACCTTGTATATTCATCAACAACATCCGCGGGTAAACCATATGCGAGCATCCTCATCGCCGCAGTACACTTTTGCAAACTCGAGAGCGCTTGGCGACCGGTAGCATCTGGGCCAGCCCTGAAGTAGCCTGGATCGTGGTTGGAGACTATCTCAACGATCCTCACAAACAGTGGCTTCGTCATTCTGAACCTCCGGTGAAATTGATTTGGAGTGTACTCGACATTGTCGGCGAAGTAATCTTCCATAATTTGATCATGATGATTCTCGCATTGTCGGTTGATGTACGTGCGAGTGTGTTTCTCCTTCGATTGTGATGAAGAAGACTCGGCAAAGTACTGCGACACCACCGTCTCGAAGAATCTCATTGCCATCACTGAACTATAATATACGGCTTCGAATGCCGACCTTTCAGATTCCGACTCTGGATCGGACATGAACACCTCTTCCACGAAGTGATGTGATGAAGAAGATATTTTAGCAAAGAGATATTTAGTAGGTTATTAAGAGTATTTTGAGTTTAAAAGAGATGAATAAGGGTGAAATTTGAGGTGTGGAGAAATATATGAAGTTTGGTGTCTAAATATAGATCTTGAGAAAATATGACCGTTGGTGTGTGTGTGTGTGTGTATAAACAAAATTTAAAATTAAAAAAAATTAAAAAAACGTGTCCGGTCCAATCAGGACCGGACACGTGTCCCAGTCCTAAACGTTCAACTGATCGAGTTGTGGAGCAGCTACGACTGCTCCACATTGAGCAGGATCGGCCGCGGTAGACCGCGACCGGTGCACACAACCGTCCACAGTGGACGGTCTAACACATTTGGAATTAATTTTTTCAAGGGAGTTAGATTTATCGTTGATAACCTTGTATTGTAAAAGTAATACAAAATTGAAGAGTATGAAATATTCTCAAGTTTAATTACCTTCCATCTGACTTAATATAATTATGTTATCTTCAAGTGAAAACTCATTAATTTCATTTAGTTCAAATCAGTACAATTAAATATGGCTTTGCACATAAATGAATTCAATTCAATTTAGACCAAGAAAATATAGTGTAGAGTGTGTAGAATTTAAAAGTCCAAACTTGTAGAGTGTTGTGGAATCTTATGTTGTGTTCTCTTCAATTGAAAATCACCGCAGTTCAATTCAGCTCGGCTTAATTATAATTTATACATTACTTCAGTTTAGTCTAGTCCAGTTCAGTCTAGTTCAATCCAGTTCAGTAAATCACAATTGAAGAGAACACAGCCTTAGTATTAGGTTGTGTTCTCTTCAACTGAAAATCACTTCAGTTCAGTTCACTCCATTTCAGCTTGGCTTAGTTATAATCTATACCTTACTTCAGTTCAGTTCAGTTCAATTCAGTCCAGTTCACTTCAGATCAGTCCAATTCAGTTATGTTCAGTAAATCTCAGTTGAAGAGAACACAGCCTTAGTAATAGGTTGTGTTCTCTTTAACTGAAAATCACTTCAGTTCAGTTCAGTCCCGTCCAATTTAGCTCGACTTAGTTATAATTTATACCTTACTTCAGTTCAGTTCACTTCAGCTCGGCCTACTTATAATTTATATGGAAAATTACATACACCCCCATGTAGGATGCCTATGTTGCATATGGATCCTCCGAGATCAACAATTACATCCAGGTCCATAAATCCGTTTTTACGTTGACCAACTTAATTCACTATTCACTTTACTTGCAAACCAAACACAACCTTAGCCAATTCTTTTCACTTTTACTTGGATTGGAAAAATTACAGTACCACAATTCCCTTTCTTCTACCACCCGCCAAAACTCTCCGTCTTCTTCCTTCTTCATGTTTGCGTCTTCTTCCCGTCTCCGTCTTCTTCCTGTATGCGTCTTCTTCGCGTCTCCGTCTTCTTCCCGCATGCGTCTTCTCCGCATTCCGTGTCGGGGACTGTGTTGAGACTGTCGCCGTCTTCTTCTTCTTTTATCGCTGAACAGGGTGCCCTTGGGTACGAAGAATTGACCACTGAGGAAGCAAAATTCGCACCATAACCGGCCATTATTTGACAATCGAA
>JAYMSP010006431.1:0-11659 GCA_036897095.1 Plantago elongata | reverse complement strand
TATATATATATATATATTAAAGTTCGTGCTCTATTTTTAATTATAATTATTCTCAATAGTACCAATCAAAGTCATGAATGAATTTTGAAGACAAAATAATGCAATGTAAGGTTTATTTCGTTGAAATATACTACCTCCATCGCAATTTAGATGTCCCGTATTTCATTTTGAGTTGTCCCAGTTTCATTGTTACATTTGCATATTTGGTTATTTTTGTATTCCACAACCCAATATTACAATAAAAATAAGTCCAATTGGTTGCATTAAAACTTGTATACGGACCCACAACCTTTATTTTTACTATTTCGTTTTCATTAAACACATATTAGTTAATTAATTGAATTAAAACATGTATCCGGCCTTACATGACATCCAAACGAAAATGGAGGGAGTATATAAAATTCATCCTGCCATATCTATTATGTCTAGTTTATTATTTAATATATATTAATTATTAGTTGTTTCATTCGTACACCATTTTTTTGAAAAAATATTGTGCTATACGGATTATGTCAAATATTTGGATACGATCCTATAATATATGTACTTCTTTAAAGCATAGTAGTATATTTTATTGTATAAATTTCAAATTTTATAAACCCGTACATTTATATATTCTTTTATTGTCAAGTAAATATTAGTAAAAACAATGATTGTTCGATAAACCTATACATCTTAGATAATCTTATAATAAAAGAATCAGAATTAAAATATCGATATCTATTTATTATTAAAAGACCAATTTTTATTCTAAAAGATTTGAAAAGAATGTTTACTAAAAGTTCAAAAAGTTTCTTTCAGTTATTAGTAATTTTTTACAACGAAATATTTCAATCAATTAGATAGAAGGTAATAAATCATTTGTGGCATGTCCTTTCATGTGATTATTGTTTTAAATTTTCCGTCATTCCCCATGATCATATTAAAGTCGTTCCCCACAAAATCTGGCAAATCAAAATTTAAACAATTGATATGGAAAATAGTTAAAAATATAATTAAATAATGTATTACTTTATGCTAGAATTAGATTATCTATATACTATATAATTTTATTTATTTTGAAACATCAAAACTATATATTTTAACGGGATAAAGTTATACAACATACAATAACATAAGGAATGCTCGAAAAAAATTAAGTCCAAACCACTTAAATAAAACTCAACTAAGAAATATATAATAGAAAAGGGCCAGCATGTACCCATTAATATACGTGTAAACCCAATCCACAACTCAACTTCTTCTTTAAAATGATGTTTCATCCATTGCTAATGATACTTTAAAGGTTTTAAACGCTTGAAAGAACCAAACTGGTCTACCAAAATGCTCTAAAAATTGTACAACTTTCTTAAAACTCATGTTTTATTCTTAATTCCATAATAACATGTGCACAAAATCAATGCATGGTTTTCTTATAAATTGTGTTAATAAATATATAAAAAAAAAATATATAGAAGGAAATAATAATCATTGCATGAAAAACAATGACGTTTTTTTAGGAGTCATTGATTGATGTGAAATCTAATTAAAAATAAATAATCGTTTCCAAATCACTGCATATAATTCGAAAACACATCAAGTTTTGTATTTAGATTCATGTAATGCAAATGTGTAAGGTGAGCATTAGATTTTAATCTTGTGTACAATTTTTTATTTCATTAAGAGAAGTAGGCCCCTTAAAAGTTAAAATACATTTTTGATTTATAATTGTAGCTTTTATACACCTTAATTTATACTATATTATACTATAACTTTAAAGTCACATATGTATATTGCATTAATATATTCTGTCAAATATCAATAGTACAATAAATTTGGAGGGTTTTAGTTTAATATATGCTAATCATTTACAACTTTTAAACGAATGAGATTAAACTCTATAGGTGGTACAATTATCTTTCTTTAATTCTAGATCTTTATTTAGTAAATCTAGATGATAAGCTAGTTGTTAGCTGATAAAATAGAAACTAATAGCTTAAAGCTATTTGATTTTTAAAAAGTGTTTGGTCTTTTAGTTAATTAGCTAGGTACGGTATGTAAGGACAAATAAGCTAGCTTATTATTTATAAGTATCATGAACAAGTTTATCATATTAGTTAGTTTATCAGTTACAGTTACAGTTAGGCATTCATGTAATATGCTTATAAAAAATAAGATCATTGAGTTGACAAGATAATTGATAAGTTTGTACTTATAACAACATGTAATGAATACATGTTTTATTGTAAAACCACGAATTTTTTCCGTTACTTATTTTAATTTTCATATTCGATATTTAATTAATTATTAATAATATTTATTTATTGAAGGATTAATTATCTAGGGTTATTGTTTCTCTCTTTTCCTTTTTCAATTGTACACCCACTTTGACAAACCAGTTTACACGCTCCTCCCATATCGTCTTCTCCTTCTTTCTTTCGCCTCCGATCCATCACCATCGTCACCTCCAGCTTCTCCCAACCCAACCACCGCCTAACGACCTCTGCCTCCTTCACCATCACCATCCTCTACCTTCCGATTGCGATCGCCTCCACACCCACTCTCTCTGGCTCGAATCGGCCACCTCCATCACCTCCACCGACTCGCTGCGCCTGTCTTCCTTCACCACCTTCGTCGCCTGACCAACCTTCTCCAGTCACCCTCCAGGCCGCCCTCTTCAATTTCGTCTTCTCCATCACCACTATAACCGTTCACCACCACCGTCCTCTCCACTGCCTTGCTGTTGTTGTTGCCAATCGGATTCGTATCACCCAATTGAAGTTGAGCTCGACTGAACCTAGCTGCCACTGATCAAATTCATCACCCAGCCCCTTCGCCTTCCTCCATTCACTTTTTCTGGTTCCATCTCAATTTCGATTCTCATTTGGTAAGCCTTCTCTTCCTTGTTTGATTTGTAATCTAATTCTGGGATGGGAATTTTTATTTCTTGTTTCGTCTCTGCTAAGTTACGGATCAATCTCTCTTCCTTTTTGGTTTTCGACATTGCTTTGTTTTATGTTATTAAGTTGATGTGTGAGGCTCTGCGACTGTATTTGTGTATGTCTAGCTATCTAACACCTTCCTATTCTGATTCGATGTGGTGGCTTTGATTCCGTATGTTTATGTTTGTTGTGTTTGAATTGATGTTACTCGTGGGTGTTGTGTTGGTCGAATTTGATCCCTTTTGTTGTTGTCTGCTCTGTCTCCTGAAACTGTCTGTAAGCATTCGTTTGATGTGATTGTGTGTGTTTGACTGTGTTTATTAGTTGTTACCAGTTTGATTTCGTCTGGTCTGCTTTTAGTCGATTAAGCTCTTTTTTCTCCTTTTGGGTTCGATCGGCTCTATTTTCTTGGTTATGGTCGAATTGATGTATACGAATCATGTTTGCCATGTTTGGCTTGTGAACCTGTTATGATGGTGTGCCTTGTATTGTCGATTGTGCTTTCTCTTCTTAGCTTTCGTGTTCCTGAATCGAACTTCTTCTTTGTTTGCTCTGTTCTTTTACTCTATCGTGTTGGCTTGTTCTGTTTTGCATTTTCGGTACTGTTGGGTCACTACAGTCTTAATCTGCCCAGTCTGTGTGTCTTGTTGTTGTGTTGAATGGAGGTTTGTGTATGCTCTTTATGTTGGTCGGTTGTGTAGCATTGGTTTTGAGTTTTATTTCTTGTCTTCTTCCTTCCTGTGTGACTTTGGTACTTGTTTATAACTGGTTTTGGTTTGGCTATGTCTCGTTTGTGGGTGTATAATCACTCAGTTCAACTTATTTGGCATACTATGTGTAAATGTGAGACTCTTCATCATCCACGTTAACTCGTATTTTTGCCTTTTTGTTGTGTGGCTATGTCGAATATAACTAGTGAGCAGTTGTGGTGGTATGTTGTTTGTCTTTAACCCGTGTTGTGTAACTTATTGGTTGAGTTGTTGTTGCTCTCAAATTGACATTTTGGCTGTGTTATTCTCAATTAATTGGTTTGGCTTTTGGTCATATGTAACTTGGTGGGTTGGGCATGTTATCTTTGTTGAGTGATTATGTAATTATGTGCCTAGTTGATCCTTCTCGCTTATGTTCGTTTGTGGTGGTGTAAGGGTGTCATTACTTAGTTTTGCGTAAATCCTAAGTAAGGTTATCTTTCATCAGACTTTACGGGTTGCTTAGTTTATGAGGTCATCCAAGGGTGATTGTTCTACCCAAAAACTATTATATGTAAATATTTGCCAAGCTACAATAAGTTATTTTGAAAACCTATATAAGTGTATATAGTATTGCATCTCAAAGTTTGTAAAAGTTTCATGAAAATCAAATCCTAGAAATTGCATCAAAAGATTCTACTCATGCTTTCGCTCAAAAGAAAATGATATTTTGATTACTATTTTTGGCTTCGTTTACTCGTTACTGATTGTTGGCCTCGTTTACTGGATTTACCTCGTTTATGCGATTTATTCGAATTGCCTCGCTTCATTTATGCGCAATTTGGTGGGGGTTTCGATTGGGCATACTTGGGCAGTTGTGTCTGTCGAGTTGTCCATGAGGTGCCTCTGCTTACTATCCCAAGACGCGAGGTAGAAGTCGTCGTGGTCTTTGGGAGTAGTAGTATACCACGCATGTACCATGGCAAGGTATTTGCCTCGTTCCTCGTTTGGCGGACTTGCAATCTGTCCAGAGTGATAAGGGCTTGGATTGAGGTTATAGGATGATTGCACCAACAATTTACTGTACCTCGTATATGCCTTGTTTATTGATTTTACTTGATTTGTTTAAAAAGAAAAACTAATTCGTTGATTCGTTTACAAACAGAAACTACTTCGTATTTCTTATTGCAAAGTCACTTAGCACTGAACACCACTGAGATTTTTCTCACACTTTGTTCACTTCTTGTAGATACCGTCACTCAGCCTCGCTGACCTAGATGTTCAGAAACATAGAGTGGGGTTGTTCTCCTTGTATATATTGGGCTTGGCTGCATTAAGTTTGGTCTTTTTGGAAATTTTCCTGTTAAACTTTTCGGTTCCTTGTTAATTTATATTGGCATGTCGCTTTGTTCAAATTCATGTATAACTTGTATTTCTGTTATCGATTTTAATGCCTTTGTCTCTTGAAAAATTACTTCCAAATTTTCAGGGCGTTACATTTATTTTAAATGAAAAAACTCAATTTGGAAGCGAAACAAACTCTAAAAACGAGAAAATTTCGACATGTACGGGTACTCTATTCTACACCTAATAAATAAAAAATAATAATATTTCACATTTAGTATTAATTCGCATTTATAGTTGGAGAAGATTGACCCAAAAAAACAAATGACGAAGACTTAGTAGATCTCTTCTGATAAAAGTGAAAATGTACTAGCAGAATATTTTTTCTTGACAGCAAAATAAGATAAAGGAGATATTTCCACGGCCTTTTAACCAAATGGCTTGATCCTGGAGGTGAAGGCCTACCTCAAGGGGTCCAAGTTTAGAGAGATAAATAGGACAAGTACATGGGACGGGATGAAAGAAGTAGAAGTTAGTTTCAATTTGAGAACGCTATTAAAAGAGTAAATTAACCTCGTTTGCTATATAAATTCTTTAAAAATGTATATTTCAAACTTAAAAATATAATTCAAAAGCTAAGCTCAACCGTAAAACTTCAATTCAGAAACTCAATTCTAAATTAATAACTAAGATAATTGGATATTTCCCAATAGAAAATGGTCAAAACTACTTTAAGAATGAGATTTTTAAAACTTGAAAGCTTACTTTGAACGTTAAGTAGAAGGTGGAGCTAAAAAAATAGAGAAAGCTTATTTTTGAAAAATAGTCAGAGAAAAAGGATAGTAGAGAGCGAAATTAAATTGAGTTGTAAATAGAAGGTGGATTAAAAATAGGTAATATTCCATCTCTATTAAAAATCACTAAATTAGCAAACAATAGCGGAGGCTACCTTGATTAAAATTAAGTTAGAATTACATCTCAAACAATGTAGTGATGATTTTAACTTGAGAATATAATTTAAATAGCATATGCCTCCACGCCCTTTTAACCAATCGACTGGCTACCGGAGAGTCAGGCCTACTTGATGGGGTCCAAGTTGAGAGAGATAAATGGGACGGGGTGGAGGAAGACTCTGTTTACCACTACCTTTCCAGCTAGTTTTTCAGCTCCATGAGCTTTTTTTAATAAAAAAGCTCGTTACGTGAATGCGCAGCTTTTCAAACAAGCTAGTTGGTTTGAGAAGTTAACCAAGTTAGCTTGTTGAAAAAAAAGAAGCTACATAACCAGCTACCAGCTAATTATTCAGTGCCAGCTACATTTTCAGCTAGTTTTGCTAAACAGAGCCGAAGTATAAGATAGTTTCATTTTAAAAACACTATTTAAAGAGTAAACCACTTTTGTTGTACAAATTCTTTAAAAAAATGAATATTAAAAACTTAAAACCACAAATCAAAAGCTAAGCTCAACTATAAAATATAAATAAGATCATTCTAAATTAGAAACTAAATTCTAATGTTTAAAAGCAAAGAGAATTGGATAATTCCCACTAAAAAATAGTCAAAGCTACTTTAAGAATAAGTTTTTAAAACGAGATAGTTTTAGTTTGATTACTCAATTTGAAAGACATATAGATTAACTCTAATAATGAGATAATCACCATTTAAAAATTCAATATGTCGGTCAAATTATATTTGAAAATTAGATAAATTCATCTTGTATTGTTAAAACCTTTATTCAAAAGTGAAAGTGAAAATAATTAAATAAAATGTTTTGTATGGATAAAGTTCAAATATTATATTGGTGTTAGGGTTGTTTTATAGCATTCCTAAAAGTGAAGTGAGGAGACTTGTGACATCACTCTCCTTGAGAGCTCCTCTCTTCTTGGTTGGAGATTGAGTTCTCACTCCTTGTGAGTCTCAATCATCTCCCTGTTAATTCATCTTCATCCCTGAAATCGGTAAGTCACACCCTGTAGTTTCCGAGCGGCTAGTGAGGTCACCCAAATTAATTCCGAGAGTGCTCTGTTTGGTTGGTCACTTTTACCAGGTTGTACATGTCATTCTTTTTTTCTGGCTCTCTCCTTTTGGTTTAAAAAAAAAAAAAATCAAATTTTGTCAGTAATTTCTCTTTTTCCTTCTTTTTCTGGCCTTTTAACCCTACCGTTAAATCTGGTGTTTGGGGGTAGTTTGTACTTTCTTTCGTGTTTTCAGTCAGGACGTCTTCTTGATTGTGGTATTCTACATCTCTCATAGTTTCTCTATACCCGCTTGATCGTTTGTTGTGTGGGGGTAATGGAACAAATTTTGAAGGGGTTGAGTACGCAACTGGATCTTACGGATTCAGAGAAGCAGAGAGTTAACATACCGATCGATGTCTGGAACAAGTCGGCGGTGGATCACGAGTTGTGTTTGGTTGGGAGGGTTTTATCCCGGAAGGCTGTGAATTTGGAAGCCTTCGAACGAACAATGATTAATGGCTGGAAAGTTCATCGAGAGGTACGTATGCAGAAGATCGGGGAGGACCGTATCCTCATCCAATTTGAACACGTCACGGACAAGGACCAGGTGATGAACAAGGGTTCCTGGGCTTTTGACAAGAATCTGGTAGTGTTACGTTCCATTGGTGTTGAGGATGACCCTCAAAATGTTAATTTGGATGAGAGCGATTTCTTCGTGCATGCATCGAGCCATGGCGGAGATCCTTGGGAATGCAATGGGCAGGTTTATTGATGTGGACAACCTTCATAGTAAGGGCTTTCTTGGAACTGCATTGCGATTTCGAGTAAGGATTGACATCACAAAACCTCTACGGAGGATGATCAATATCAATGGTCCGGTAGGTTAAGAAATTCCGATTGGCGTATGAAAGGTTACCTAATTTTTGCTACTATTATGGTAAGCTAGGACACTTAGTTAAGGATTGTCGAGAGTGTTTCGACTTGGCTGATACGTATGATGAGGTTCCGGAGGACAAGCTTGCATACGGCGATTGGATCCGAACTCATGTTAATGCACAAAAGGCTAAGATTATCCAAGGAAGTCTCAATCGGGGTGTTCTTCGCCCGTCACAGTCCGATCAGCGATCATGGAGAAAGTGCAGTGGACATGATAAGGATGAGAGTGGAAATACTTCAAAGAATAAGGACATTGGAGAAAATAGTGGAATTCATAAGGAAGGAGATCAAGTCAAATCAATTGAGGAGGAGATTATGCATTATGTTGGAGGAATTCATGGGTGCACTTATGGTAACGTGGGTGTAATTGAGAAAAAATTAATTTTTGAATCAACAGGTATGGAGATAGTGGTAAATGATCAGTCAAAGATCTTAAGTGTGGAACAAGTCAATAGTGACTCATTGGAACCTCTGGACCCAAATCTGATGCAAGTGGACATGGACGTCCTGGACCAATTTAATACACAGGCCCAACCAAGTGTCATCCCCAACCGGCCTAATCCCCTAGCCATTATCCAACTCCCACCTACACCCGAACCCATTCCGCCCCCTTATCCTGCCCAGGCCCAATCCGATCCAGCCCAACTCCGTGACTTATTCCTGTCCTAGCTACGCTCTGCCAGTACCAAAGCACAACCCCCTAACCCAACTAGCCAAACCAAAAAACTGTCCAAGCACCAAATTAATCGAAAAGCTCTAGAACCGATCCTCAACTAGTCTATCAACCCACCTGCTGGGAAAAAACGGGGAAGACCAGTAGGGTGTAAGAACAAGGGCATATGTTGGAGGAGGAGGTAGTTTGCAATAAGGAAAATTATGGGCCAACTAGAAAGAAATTGTGCAACGAAATATGTGTGAACCATACTATATCAGAGGCGGAGGTTGCTGAGCAACCCCACCTAGCCCAATGAGTTACCTCAGTTGGAACTGTCAGGGGTGGGGAACCCTCGGGCAGTTTGAGTCCTAACAAATCTCCTCGGAGATTTAATCCCCAATGTGGTCTTTCTCATGAAAACTCGCTTAAATGACAAGGGGTTTGACAAGTTACGTAATAAGTTGAATTTATTTGGTATTGGTGTCCCAGCAATTGGTAGGCTGAGAGGGTTAGCACTACTTTGGATAAGCAAACATCGGTGTCCATCTTGAGCTTTAGCAAAAGCCACATTGATGCTAATGTTCAACTAGTAGGTAGCCTTCCTGTTTTGCAAAATCTGGAGCGACGTAATATTCATGTGGACAATTTGTGTCCTTTGTGCTTGGAACCTTTTGAAACTGTGATGCATAACTTTCGCCATTGCAATTTTGCTCGACTTGTGTGGGCATTATCTCAATTGCCAACCCACTTTATATCATAATTGTAATGACGTTTGGGAATGGGTTACTCATCTTAAACAGGTTCTTACGCAGGATCAATTCAGATTGTTTCCTTGCATTTGTTGGAGCTTGTGGCACTCAAGGAACAGCCTGGTCCATGATAAGAAGCCGGACCCCCTGGCTGTTGTCCAATTTGCAGTGGGCTACCTACATCGATATCGAGAAGCAAAGGCACATTATGCTACCTCGAGACCGGCGGAATCTTCACATGACTTGATTCCCCCAATTGCACCTTCAGTAAAGATCAATGTAGATGCGGCTATTTTACGCCAACGTCGAGGTGTTGGGCTGGGGAATGTAGCTAGAGATTCAAGCGGTGAAGTCTTGGCCTGGAGGAAAAAGCTTGTTCAGCAGCACATTACTTATCTAGAAATTGCTAAGACACTTGCAATATTAGAAGGGGTCCAGCTGGCTGCTCACTCTGGATGGCCTCAGGTGCTTGTTGAAAGTGATTGTTTGGGGGTTATCAATGACATTCTTTCCTCAACTCCCTGCTTATCGGCTGGTGGACATTTAGTAGAGTCTATTAAACTGTTGCCTAGGTCTTTTCATAGTATTTCCTTTCAACATTGTTTTCGTGATGCAAACACTTTAGCTCATGACTTGGCTAGGCAAACAGATAGAGATTGTGAAGGTAGACAACTACCTTGATGCTAGTGAAGTGAAGATGTGAAGTGAGATGTGTAGGATGTGTTTAAATAGTTTGTGATTGGTTTAAGGTTATTACAATATGACATAATGAGAGAAAAAGAATAGTATAGAGCGAAATTTATAAGTTGTAAATAGAAGGTGCATTAAAAATGGTAATATTCCGACTCGATTAAAAATCATTAAACAAGCAAGATGCGAAGGCTACCTCGATTAACACCGAGTTAGAATTACATCTCGAACACTCCACTGACAATTGTAACTTGTGAATATAATTCAAATAGCAGACAACTGTAGATTCACAATAAACATGACTTTGAAACTCAATTAGAAGTGCAAATTACACTACTAAATTTGATAATTTCAACTTATAAATTATGTTTAATTGAAAAACATTATCATAAGAACATTGTTTTCCTAATTGAAAATTTCAATTCGAATTGCAAACCAACTTTAAGAATGAGAAAAATACAATTTTAATGTGTAAAAGTCAACTTTAATATGAAATAATTTCAACTTGAAAATTTATTCAGAGTAAAAAACTAATTATATGGATGAAAAATTACAAGTTGTGAGCTCTACTCGAATGATAAATCACACTACATTATCAAGTACTCTAAATGTACGTAGAATAATTCTAAATTAGAATATAAATTTGAAGATATATGAACTATAAAAATGAAATAATTCTAACTCGAAAACTTAATATATGAATGAAAATCCAATTCTAGAAAATAAATAGCTTCTACTTGATTGTAAATTGAACTCTAATGATGGGATAGTTACATTGTTGGGGTTTAACCCAATTATACTAATAAACTTGATGAGAAATCTATTCAAATGTCACATCACAGTACTATGTGTGTGTGTGTTTGTTTTTACAATTTGAAAACTTCAATAGGAGAGAAACTAAGTTTTGAAGGAGAATAACTTATTTTGAGAAGGGGGAAGGGGATTAAAGAGAATTCTTAGGAAGATCATAATTAAAACTTTGAAACTTCATACTTGGCTACACAAAGGTGATTAACAATGTTAGAGGTAGTGTTATTTATTATTTATTCTATTATACACCATACTACATGCATTTGCTTAATAAAGACTATTAAGAAATTATTAACTTATAATAAAAATCATATAAGTCTTTAACAAATTTATATATTTGTAAGTTAATGGTGCATATGAGTTATATTATAAATTAAAATTTCAAAAAAATATCTTATAATAAATATAAAATATATTCTTTATATATTTTAAAAAGTGAAAAAGCGAAAATATCTCATCATGCATATATTATCAATAAATAAAATTAAAAGATTTAACAGGATTATTTCGTGTATTTTGGAATAATGATTGAGTTTAAGATGAATACTTGATAATAATGAGTAAATGTTAAAAAAGAGAGAAGAAAGCTTCCCATAAAAGAAATGAAAAAAAAGAAGTACTCGAGACATTGCAGTTTAGGTGAGTATGATTGGTATTGTCCGATCAATTTTACTCTAAATATCAACTGTACAAGTAGGAACTCCAATCTAAATATTGGCCAAAATAATTTATAAAGATTGATAGAAACAAATATACTAAAATAATCAAATGTTTACAAACTATTACTTTACAATATTAAACATACATGTACAACCGTAGCATGTGAAATTATTAAAGTTTTTGTGTATGTGCCTCACTAGTTGGGGTGGGGGTGTCTAGGTGAGAAACTTATTCAATCTTATATCTAC
>JAYMSP010006430.1:0-11662 GCA_036897095.1 Plantago elongata | reverse complement strand
TTTAATAGATTGTTTGTAAAAAAAATTAATTTTTTTATTGTTTTAAAAAAAATGTAAAGTGAATTTTTATAATTTTAAAAATATTTAAAATTTTTAAAATTTTTTTATAATTATATTACACAATTTATACCGAGAATTAATGTGAACACGACACGTGTCCCATATAATACAAAAGTACAAGTCAAATACGGGTCAAATACGAATTTGGAGGGAAAATCGCACGTCCGGCGGCCACTTCATCAATTTGATCGAAAAATCTATGGGAGTTCCTCAATTGAACGGATGGTTAGTAATGTACTCAAATTGATCACTCTCACTTTAATATACCTAAAGTGATAATGTCTCATTCTAATATACCGAAAATAAAATTTTCACCTTAGTTTTGTTGTCAAGATTTACAACTACACATTTTCAACTTATAATATTTGCAGCAAAATGCAAAAAGATGCGTATTTTCAGTGCATATAGGGGTCAAATGCGAGAGAGATTTTTACTGCAACCAAGATATATGGTAGAAATTTAATATGAGTTTAGCATCATAAAAATCAATTCAATTAAACGGACTCATGATGATTTTAAACAATTATCTATCAATATTAATCAAATATTTGAAAGTAATTATTAGTCCCAAAATAGGTAGTTGCTAGTTCACCCCAATATTCACTCATGAAACCGTGTACAATCGTAGTGGTTAATTCTCCTAAATTTAAAAAGTTAATTCTATTATTACACTCTTAAGTGTAATAATTCGTAATTATTCATTTTATATATAATAGTTTACGAGCACGTGAATATTGCGTGTCAAGGATAACTAGGATAACTAGTGTATCTTTTAAAGGTTTAAGTGTGTTAAAAATATTAATGGAACACACGTAGAATGCCAAAAAGGAAAATACTATATTTATTTATACATGAAAGATTAGGAAAAACCAAATTGTAGACCAAGTTTATTCTATTTTATTTCTAACTCAAACGAAATAAAGATAATATGGGTGAGTACATATATGCATCAGTAACCCAACTAAGACTAGCTTCAAATAACACCAAAGGGAGGTTATACCGAAGCCTTACTTCTGAGCAGATGTAACTTCAACAGTGGTTAGTCTGTGACATAAAACTATATTCTACACATTACTAGAAACTAAGCTCCTTCCAATAGTACGTACCGTTTCCACTTGTTAGTAAATCACACGACGCTCAAGGCAAAACCTTTACCCACTCATAACTCCCAGGAAGAGGTGCATCATTCACTACATCAAAGTTATACCTGCGTATGTGACAAAACCAAACCACAGTAGTTATGGATTTTCGCAAAACTAGAGCAATTATGGGTTTATGTGCAAAATTAGTTGATAAGAAATTGCACTAGGTGCCCGAGTAGTTTGCCCCCAGAAATCTGTGAGCCTCCAAGGTTTGTAGATAATTTATGAAAGTAGAGGACTATATGTGTCATTCACTAGTAATAATGATTCATACTTGTTGATAAAGCGACATTGTTCTGACTGCTCGACCTGGGCGAAAAACTTGTCAATTTCTAGGGCACTCGGGATATTCTCGTTGGGGACTGTATTTTCAGGAGTTCTCTGCCTAACTGGAGATCTATGTGAGGTGACATCTTCAGCAACCCTAGTGTGCCTGCCCAGTTGAACACATAAACTCTTGAAGCAATAACAAATCAACATCATTTATTTACATTGTTTTTGCACGACCTCATAATGGGAAATTTTATAAAATGTATACATTGTTGAGTTATTATGTAGTTGGCTTATACTTTATTCGCATTTATCACAATAAAGGAAAGATTGCTAATTATGTTTATTGTTGAATAGATCGTTCAACAATACAATCACAAAGATTAAGTGCAAAAGTACAACCACCATAAAAAAATAAAAAATAAAAGCTTGCACCAGAAAATTTATACAAACAAAATCAGTTGATTTTGTAGTTTTAAGCAGATGCAAATAAACCCTAGCCCATAGCTTCACACCATATTCGAAAGCAACAAGAAAAGACCCTTCCACATGCCTGTTAAAGAAGTATAAAAGAGGACTATCATACAAAAATAAATTGTTTTATATGCGCAAAAAGACAAATCTTTTTAATGTTGTAATATAATAAATATTTTCTAAAATTGATTCAAACCCAACAAAAAGAAGGAGAAAGAAGACTTGCTTTGCACTTTACCATTACCTGAAAAGTCTACATATTCAAGAATAGAACATGCTAACATTTGACATCAATTTCATCACAATTAAAAACTAATTAGACTTGAATCACATAAAACTAGTTGGAATTAGCAATTATTTACGTACCTTGTTGTGGTATCCAATTCCAAACCATTTTCCAATTCCGGATATTTCTCCTCTGGAGTGTTCTCCTTATCCTCCTTGTCATGATCCGGAATTCGCCTCCTCCTCGAACTCCCCAACACCACCATTTTTGGCTTCTCGAGTCGACGAGAGCGTAATTCCAAATAATCCGGCTTCTCTTGCAAGGCCAGGGTTTTGGCACGAGTGTGAACACCCAAATAGCTTTGCGACACCTCCATCGATGAACTCTCACTTGTGTTTCCTTTCTTCGTGCTCCTCCTCACCATTTTTTTTAATGGTAGTAGAAGTGTGAGAAAGGAAAGAGGGTAAATGAAAATGGAGAAATGGTTTAGTTGTTATGGTTGGTAGCTTTTATTTATTTCAGTTTATCCAAATTAGGAAGAAGAAATATATGTGCTTTAAATTTTATTTGTTTTGTAGTCAATTTTGAAATATGTTTGCGTTTTACTTAATATGTTGAGAGAATTTTCAGAATAAAGTAATTGATTTTATATTTACAATAATGGTTTTTGAAAATTTGAAATGTGAATTCAAGGGCTAGCTAGTACATACATAAAAGTATATTCAAGTACATATTAACAAATATCTTACACGATAACATTCATAAAAATTTGTATTGCGAATTTTGATCATTTATGTGTTAATAACACATGTAGATCTAGATTTTAGTAAGTGTTGATTAGATACGTTACGTTAGATTAGAAAGAGTAAAGTTCTAGTTACTCAATTTTATAGTGCATGTTAATTAGATCTATTAAAGTAAATTAAATTCAAGACCGATTTATTGTAGTAAATAATTGAGTATGTGTTGACTAGATTCGTTAACTTAGTTACGGGATTGATAAAAGTTGTTGATATTTTAGTAGTTGGTAGCTAAGTATATATTAACTTTGGAATAAAAAATTATACACGCATCGATATAAGATCTAAAATTAAATTAATGAGAGTAATCTTCTTGTCAATATTTGTCAATATTAGTCAATGCATGCATTGACCATATTCATTTAATTAATTATTCTCGATATATATATATATATATATATATATATATATTAATTAATTTTTGATGTCAGAATTATCTTTTATTAGATATTAAATGTTTAATATTTAACACGAAACAATTTAATTTTTTGGGGTCTTCATCTTTTATACACTGGGTCACACACAAGAGTATCGAATTCCTATAGCAGAGCAATGAATTTAATTTTGATGTGTTTTTTAAGATATCTCTTAAATCACATATTTCTTTTTCATGTTATAATATAATATCTAACTTGTAGTTGATAGTTATGAGGTGACGTGGATATGCCATAACTTTTGTGGTCGGTCTATACTATTTAGCATCTAGTGAATGCAGTGTGTATCACATGCAATTTTAACTTGATCTCTTTCAAGTGTTTTCATTGAATAGTTTTACTGGATGGAATTTTGGTTTATAGGAATATGATATCGAGAGTTGATAGACGAAAAGCGTTAAAATAGACCCAAGCTGACAAATAAAATGATGCTTGTGTTATTTACAATTTCATTGAAATAAATTTGGCCCTCATATACGGTGTTTGAGAAACTACGTACAAACATATGTTCCCTAGTATACAAGGGTCGGGACCGACGCGATAATTCACCTTCATATTGGTCTTGGGCATGCTTAGAATTAACTGGATAATTTTACACTAAAGTTCTAATAAGAGAATATCATGGTGAAGATGCTTATATGCGTCCTCACAAAATATAAGGGAGGCATATTTTAAGTGAGAAGCTTATCTTCATCACTGCATTTGACCACAAAATATCTTTGTTAATATGTGCCTCATTCATATTTTTTCATAATTTTAAATAATTTATTATTACTTGATTGGTCCGACATTTACATGTGCATCTCCCACGCACCCCCACCCCACACACATAAAAGTTCACTAAATTATGGCCTTGATTTTGCTACAGCCCCCTCCCTCGACGTGAAAGCGTAGAAAGTTCTGAATTCATCTAACTGCACACGTAAAAGCAACAAGGATATGGTAGAAACCGCACAAACTGCAAAATGGACTTGTTCACTTAGCTTCCAACATTGGATGAACCTACACAACCCTGGCATGCACGTGGTCATTCTAAAGTTGATTCGAAATACGATTATGTTATGACTCGATCATCTATTGACTAGATACATAGATATAGTTCTATGATTGACTAATTTATAGTCGATACCCAAACTATGCGTTGAATATATTACTTAAAATAGGTTCGAGCTAGACTGCAGAGGGAATTATCCATTGTTGCTGATGCTGAAGCAAGCAAGTCGAGCTTGACCCTTAACGAGCTCGACTCGCTAAGCCCTAAGTCTTGTCATTGTTGAATTCTGGTCGGGGTTAGAGATTATACATGGGCTCCAATTCGGGATGAATGGGTTTCTAAAGGATAATCTACCTCCTGAGCCCTGAGGATGTTTCTACTTCTGCTAAGAAGACTGGTAATCGTAATGAGCCTGCAAAGCAAGTTGTTACGAGAAATTTTCGGTTAATTCAACTTTACGTAGCACTGGAGTGTTCCTGTAAACTAGATAGACTTAATGATGGGTAAAATATTGACTTCAGTAATAAAATTATTGCAAATTCTCATGGTTAATTTGGTTGCCTGATAAAATTGGTGTGGAAGTTTCAAAAATGGTTATACTTATATTGTAACTTGTAAGATTACTGCTAAAGATCTTCAATGGTAGTTTTATGGAACTTCTGTTTATGCTATAAATTTGGATTATCAGAGGAAGTCTCACTGGAAGGATTTGTCTTAGTTAGGGATGAATATTCATGCTATCTAACCTACATACTATATCAAGTTCGGATGGTTGAAATTTTGTATTTCGGTTTGGGGTTTATATTCCAAATTTAAATTGTATCAATGTTAGCAGAATTACATAAAATTCTGATGTCCTGTACCCTTCTTGTAAAATAGATACTGGTAGTATACATCCGAGTAGCCTATATTCCCTCCGTCTAGCTCAACTTCATATTCCTGTATTCCACCGTTTAACTTCATATTTCCGTATTTCATTTTAATCCGTCCACTTCACTTTTAAAATTTTTACACTATTTCTCCTATTTTATCTATACTTATATTTACTTTACCACTATTTACCATATTTAATTTACTATTTTTTCTACGTCATCATCTTTTCTCTTATTTTATTTATTATTTTTTAAAAGGTTATTAGAAGTTTATGTTGGGACGGAGGGGTATATTACATCCCCATTTCATTCTAAGTCTTTTCACATTGACTTTTTAAATTAATAATTTTTAAGTGTGATCATGAATTTATTTAAATAATAAATATCATTACGTTTAATTTAATTATATAATGAAACCTTAATGTATTGTAGTTGCATAGTTGATCCAAATTACAAAATCCAAAAGTAGGGCCATTGAGACAAATTTTACAGGTACCAACAAGCACAATATTACTGCCCTTTAGCGGTTGCCCCAATGCACATAGGGAATCTTATCGTACTAACAAGTTCCCCCAAAAAACACTTTCCGCCGCTAATTGGTTCGTAATATGTACTACTTGGCATAATTACAATCTCATATTCGCTAACCTGTCACCTCCTTATTTATTAAGTACAATTAATTAATTGATTGATTGATTATTAAGGTAGGAGTAATTGATTAGGTTGTCACGTAGTGGCACATAATTCCTCAAATTAACTTTTTCTTGTGTGTACATACGTTCAGCCACCATATTCGTTTCTGCTAGGATAAGATACATTGAGAAGTACTACATTATTCTACCATGCACTTTTATTCGTTTGATTAATCACATGTTGAGCACGATTAGGTACGAGTTTACCAAAACTTAAACCGTTGGTTAGGCACGTTCAAGTGTGGGACTAGTAATAAAAAATGCATCTCTAAATGTACTTAGGTATATAGCGGTTGAAATTGATGAATAAGGTGTATAATACAAGGTCTAGGTGCGTTGGTTGTTTGGCTCAACAAATATGTTATGGTAATTCCCACAATTAAGTTGTACTAGTTCATAGCCATAACAGGTTCCAACGATGCAAATTAACTCTATTCAATCTAACAATCTCCAAATCAACTAACAAATAAACGTAAGAAGATAAGTAAACATATAACATAAAATTTACATGGTTCGGTAATTGCCATTTTTTTACTTTGATAATAAGCTAACCGACTTCACAAAATTTCACCTTAGCTTCATATCAATGTAACCACAGTATACCACACCATTCATGTCCCTAGAGTTAGGACACAACCCTTCTTAATTTCCATCAACTTGATAGAACTGAGACACGATCCAAACTTCTTCACAGAGATTGTCTTAGTAAATCCATCCGCCGGATTAACATTTGCACTGATCTTCTCAATCTTTATAGTACCCTTCTCAACTTCATCCCTGACAAAATGAAACTTTACATCAATGTGTTTGGACCTCTCACAGTAAGCTTGATGCTTCGACAAGTGAATTGCACTTTGACTATCACAGAATATAGTCACCGGTGTTTGCAGTACACCAAACTGTCCCAGAATTCCCTTAAGCCATATAGTCTCCTTCATAGCTCCAGTCATGGCCATAAATTCTGCTTCTCTAGTTGATAGTGCAACCACATGTTGATGAGTAGACTTCCAACTCACTGTTGTACCAAATAAAGTGAATACATATCCAGATAAGGACTTCCTAGTATCCAAATTTGCAGCATAATCCGAGTCGACATACCCAACCAATGCATTATTCTCTGTCGGGTGTTGCTCATACACCAATCCTAGTATAATAGAACCACTAATATACCTGAGTAGCCCCTTCAATGCCTCCCAATGGTCCTTGCCAGGATTATCCATATATATGCTTACTGAACTCATTGCATGAGCCAAATTCGTCTTGCAACATACCATGGAATACATAATCGACCCTATAGCATTAGCATACAGAGTGTCCTCCATGCACCTCTTTTCTTCTTCAGTAGTAGGACAAGACTTTTTAGATAACTCGAACTGAGACCCCAGAGGTGTTGAAGCGTGATTGGCCTTATGCAAGTTAAATCTCTTTAACACCTTCTTCAAGTAAGAACTTTGATTCATAATGATCTTTCCATCACCTCCATGAATAATATCAATGCCCAATATCCTCGTAGCTATTCCCAGGTCTTTCGTTTCAAACTATGATTTCAAAAGATTCTTCCCATGAGTAACTTCTTCCATATGCTTGCTTGCTATAAGCATGTCATCCAAAGCAAATATATCATATTTTTCACATTCTCTCCATAGAAGTAAAAACAAGTGTCGTGGTCACACCTCCTGAACTTGTGACTAAACATAAACTTGTCAAACCTTCTATACCATTGCCTTGGACTCTGTTTAAGACCATACAGTGATCTCAACAATAAGCGAGCCTTGTTCTCCTTGTCCTCTACATCAATACCCTTATGTATCTTCATGTAAATCTCTTTGTCCAGCTTCCCATGCAAGAATGCAGTGGTCACATCCACCTGATGTAAATGCAGCTTGAACTGAGCTACCATAGCAATCAAGATCCTAATTGAGCTATGCTTCACCACTGGAGAAAAGATCTCATTGTAGTCAATACCCTCTCCTTGTGTGAAACCCCTAGCAACTAGTATGGCTTTGTATTTCACCTTCGGCTCACCATCAGCTCCAAGTTTCTTCTAAAGATTCACTTACAACAGACAAGCTTCATTCCTTTGGGTATATCCACAATATCCCATGTATGATTCCTTTTGAGTGGCAAGAGTTCTTGTTGTATAGCAATGCACCAACTGTTCTTCTCTGAGAAACTTATAGCACTTTGATAGTTCTCATGCTCATAACAGTCAATCTCCTCGGCAACATTCAGTGCAAAATACACCATGTCAGGATTTGCAGTGGAGGTTCTTACTCTTGGTTCTCTATCTCTGAGATCGATTCGATGATCCCTATAGGACGCGGTCAGCGAGAATTAATTATTGGGGACAGACAGACCGGTAAGACAGCAGTAGCTACAGATACGATTCTCTAGATTATTCAGCTCGATCCCAGCCCTTCTTCGAATTACATGCCTCTCTACCTGATTGTTCAATTCAGGTTCCTCCTGATCATGTCCGTCAGAATTTTCTGGAGATTCAGCATGTGGTGTTGGAAGTACACCATGGTCTGCTAAAATTGGTGTTATCACCACACCAGAATTTATCCGATCCATCTTCAGTGTATATGGCACACCCTCTTCGATAGGCTCCACCTGACTGAGTATTCTCCCAACACTGTCAGTATTCTTCAATAAAGGCATCACATCTTCATAGAATGTCACATCCATGTTGATGATGCATTTATTCACCCCTGGTTCTAAACACCAAATTTTGTATCCCTTAACTCCCTTTGAATAACCAAGAAACAAGCACTTTAATGCTCTAGCCTCCAATTTTTCTTGCTTAACATGAACATAAGCTAAGCATCCAAATACCTTGAGGTATGAGTAGTCTGGGTGTGATCCTTTCCAAACTTTTTCAGGAGTTTTAAAACCAATAGCTGATGATGGGAATAAGTTAATAAGATGGATTGCAGTTGTCACAGACTCTCCCCAAAAACTCTTTGATAAACCTGATCCAAGAAACATGCACATCACTCTCTCTAGGATAGTTCTATTCATCCTTTCAACTACTCTATTCTGATGTGGATTACCAGGCACTAACTTGTGCTTCAAGATGCCCTTCTCAGCACAGAAGGAATTGTATTAATTAGACAAGAATTCCAGCCCATTATCAGTTCTAATCACCTTGAGCCTCTTGTTTGTTTGATTCTCCATCTCCATAAGCCATTCCTTGAATTTCATGAAAGTCTCATCCTTAGATTTCAATATAAATACCCACACCTTCCTTAACATATCATCAATGATGGACAAAACGTACCTTCCTCCACTCCTAGTGGTGGTTCTAGCCGATTGCCATAAATCTGCATGCACATACTCAAGTATGCTCTATGTGGTGTGTTTCCCAACACCATAACTGTTCTTCTTGGACTTTCCCAACACACAGAGTTCACAAAGTTCCATCTTATGTATTTTGTCTCCACCTAAGAGTCCCTTATTAGATAAATCCATAAGATCTTTCTCTCCAACATGTGCTAGTCTTCTATGCCATGGAACGGTGTTGCCAGAACATTACAGGGTGTTCCCAGGACACTGCGCGTTGTCAGCTTCTCCAGTGATAACCTTCCCTTGTAGATAATACAATTCCCTCCCTTTCAGAGCTTGCATAACTACCGTATCCCCCCATAAAACCTGAAGGATACCATTACCACCTGCATACTTGTATTTCTTAGTGTCCATTAATCCTAGAAATATCAAGTTCCTTCTCAGGTGTGGCACATACCTCACATTAAGAATATCCCTTACCACTCCATCAAACATCTCAATTCTCACTGTTCCCATACCAGTTACAGCACATGGTCTATCATCTCCAAGAGCAACTGATCCATAGTTCATATGCTTGAAAGTTGAAAACCATTCCTTGATATATGTCATATGGAACGACGCACCTGAATCCATAACCCATTCAGTTGAATTACCAGATTGAGTGACTGAAAGTACCTCAGTGACAAGAGCTTCAGCAGTGTAAAAGGCCTCTGATGCGTTTGTAATGTCCGCGCCATGATTGGTATTTGGTGTTCCCACAACATCCTTTCCCTTATGCGCTTTCAGACTCATACAATCCTTCTTCAAGTGCCCCTGCTTCTTGCAATAATAACACCTCCTTTGGTCGGGATATTACATCTTCTTTGGTGGAAACTTTTGATATCGTTTCACCATGAGGACTTCTCCAGTACTGAGTGTTGGGGCAACACCTTCCTGATCCAGCTCTCTTGATCGTAATGCAGACTCAATAGTCTCCATTGTCAATGCTTCTGACCTCCCATATACCAAAGCATCCTTGAATGGCACCAGAGATCTTGGGAGTGAATTTAACAAGATAATTGCCTTGTCATGCATGGCTCCTCATCATGATATTCTCATCAGTTTAGAGATTGTCATGATGGGCGACCATCTTCTTGAATATATCCAACTGATTCATGATTGATTTTCCTTCAACCATCTTGAATGCGAATAGCCTCTGTTTAGCATAGATTTTATTTGCATCAGACTTATCGTTATACAATTCTTCTAGCTTCTCCCATATTGCTTTTGTTGTCAAAAGATCACCAATTTCAATAAGGGCATTGTTTCCCAAAGCTAATAACAATGAACTTTAAGCCTTGTTCATGATCGATTTTGTATCCGCAACCGACACGGTTTCCTCGAACCTTTCCGTCAGTGCATCGACCACAACCTGCTGCATTAACAGAGCACACATTCTTTTCTTCCACAGATTGATGTTTGTCTTCCCTTCAAGCGGTTTGAGGTTGAACTTCGGAGACGCCATTGATGAACATATACAGTTCGAACTTCGGATACGCCAATTGTTAGGTTCCAACAATGCAAATCAACCGTATTCAATCTAACAATCTCCAAAGCAGCTAACAAATAAACGCAAGAAGATAAGTAAACACACAACACAAAATTTACGTGGTTCGGCAATTATACAAGAAAAATACCGAAATTTCTATTAACAAAGAACCAAAACGCAGTATACAAGAAATCGATTAAATTACCATGCTTTACAGCCCCATTCTCTCTTCCTTACCGTGTTTCTCTCAAGAAATCTCAATGTGTTTGCATATGTTTTCTCATGATTTACTCTAGTACCTACATGTGTATATATACTAGATAAAATCAACATATATTCCTTTCCTAACAAGAAAAGAATTCTATTCTAACTAGAAAAGAATACTTTGTCTCCAAGCAAAAGAATCCAGTTAGATTCGACTTCTAACTGTCTCACGTGTCTTCTGTGTTGTCGCCACACCACACAACTCCAATGTTATATTCAAGTGCCTCCATTACACTCTAACACCACACATTATTAATCTTTATTCCAGTGTTTCTAGTATACCATATTCCATTACTTCTTTGATATTAAGCTAACCCGCTTCAAACTTAATAATTAAACTACTCAAGTACGATACCAAAGATATAAAATCAGTCTTTTGCGGCTTATGCAGATGTCAGAATTTAGCTTAGTGTGAATAATATTGATTATGTGTAAACCAATGTTTGTATTGATGATTGAAGCACTACAAGAAATCACATTAATGGCGACGGTTATTTGCGACGGTTATTATCCGTCGCAAAATAGCGACGAATCGCTAATTTTAGCGACGGATAATATCCGTCGCAATACTTCGCGACGGATAAATTTATCCGTCGCCATTTTATTAGCCAAAATAAAAAT
>JAYMSP010006429.1:0-11666 GCA_036897095.1 Plantago elongata | reverse complement strand
TGTAAATCATAAAAAGATGACAAAAAATTAAACATAATTCTAAGGTAAGATGACTTTCATATATTAACTCAGTTAATGCACAATCTCAATTCCTACAACAAATTTAGACACCAATAATCCAACATCATTATTTATGAAGAGCTCCCATCATCCCCTATCCTAACATACAAAATAAAAATCTGTAACAAAGAACACACATATCCTTTTTATCTTTCCTAAATCATTGTCCCGCAGTGTAGTGCACCAATAAAATAACAGCTAGTATAGGAACACAAAAACTCAATTTAATATCCTAACAAAACACGCTTGCTATATGAAAATCGTCTCTGATGAATCAATACACCACACCACAAAGTAGATTAACAAGTGAGGATAATAAATGTCTTTCACTTCTCTTTCCTAGAATACTGTCAATAAATTACCCCTCCTATTCTCTTGGTAAATCTTTTTATACGATGCAATTCGACAAGTTCTCCCATTTAATCAATGAACATATTACAAAGTAGGCAAATGAAGCAGAGTACTAACATTCCCAATTCATATGAATTATGTTCAAGTAGATCAATAACTTTTTTTTCCGATTCAATGAACAAGAAGCTGCAAAACTATAAACCACTCACAGATATAGCTCCAGAGTACAATAGGAAGGGAAGAAATGACAGAGCAAGCAACTTCAAGAACAGCAGGATATCATCATATTCGAACACAGGCGCAGTCACATGACATAACACTATTCGACTTCGCAAGAAACAATTACAAAATCATAAACCCAGCCCCAGAATTCTAATCGAGAAAGAGAGAAAGATTACCGGAAAAAGGCAAAGTGAAACAGGCTAGAGCACGAACGAATTCGACAAGAACCAAGGATGAGTGAAACCACCAAATTCACGAATGAGTGCGATTGAGATGAGGCAAGGTGATGAATGAAGGTGCGGTGATGGCGACTGGAGGTGCGGAGGTTTCCGGTGGATTTGGTGTGGTGGTGGTGCGGGTGAAAAGGGACGGCCGAGCCCGCCAATTTATAGGCGGAGGTCGGGTTCTTCCTGATGTGGCCCGCGCCGCGGCTCAACAGGTGGCAGCCATGCCCACCTCCATCCGCCACGCTATGCCTCTTTCTCCTTGACACGCAGTTCACATGCCATGGCGGCTCGGGAGGAAGAAAACCGGAGCGGGAGGGGGCCGGTTTGGGTGGAAGAGAACGGGAGAAGGGGCGGCGGTTTTGGGGTAGGAAATGTCGATTTGGTTGAACGGGGGAATGAAGTTTGGGAAAAGAAGATGAAGACAATTTTAAGTGTACATTGGTCTTTCTACCACTATATACACCTGGCGTCTTCTGGATCCTGAACAGCTCGCAAATAAATTCCGGAAAAATACGAAACTGGTTCCCAAGCGATATTCAAGTCAAACTTAAGTCGTATAAAAATTAAAATAAATATTTTTATTTTATTATTATTTTATTATCCGTTAATGATTTTCTAGCGTTTTCGCTAGACGTTTAATTTCTAAAATTAACCCAATATTCACGGTTTAATGTCGAAAGAGTAATATTAATTTTTAAATTAATTCCTAACACGTACCGAATTTTTGCGGCTCTTATAAAAAGTATCCAAACATGTCTGAATCTACTTCACCCTGATCACACCTTTAGTTATAAGCACTGCAACTTGTTCTTCACGTAGTTCCACCTCAGACTCAACTCTCTCAACTCTGAATTGAACTTCGGTTCCTATTACATCTCCCGTTATAGACTCCACCCGGACATGTATGAAAATTTCTTTCTTCTAGTTTCAACATCTCATCCATGCTCCACCGCTTTTCCAAATCATCCTCCAGTGCATCCATGTTCCTTTTGAAATCATCCCACGATTATTGAACACCTCATCTTTAGTATAGTTCCTTCTTTGTCCTCAAGAAACTGTTCCTTCACTTTTGGATCTATCCGCCGCTTTCTGGAACACCATACCAATCGAGTACACACACTGTCACCTGGGAAATTATCTTCCGGATCCAACGGGCCTGACCACATGCAAATTAGATCCCGGACGCGCCCACACTCTCCAGAACATCAGCACAATGCTTTTTTCTTCCCCCGCGCGTATTCCATGCTCGATTATTGTCTGTATTTTCGTCCATTTCGCACGAATCTTGCTCCCTTTCGATCCAAAACAACTCCTATTGAATTCACCATAGAGCATGGATCATTCAACTCGATCCCTGCCTTTCTTCGAATCCCATGCCTCTCCACCTGATTGTTCAATTCAGGTTCCTCCTGATCATGTCCGTCAGAATTTTCCGGAGATTCAACATATGGTGTTGTCAGTGTATCTGACACACCCTCTTCGATAGGCTCCACCTGACTGAGTGTTCTCTAACACTGTCAATATTCTTCAATAAAGGCATCACATCTTCATAGAATGTCACATCCCTGCTGATGATACATTTATTCACCCCGGTTCTAAACACCAAAGTTTGTATTCCTTAACTCCCTTTGGATCACCAAGAAACAAGCACTTTAATGCTCTAGCCTCCAATTTGTCTTGCTTAACATGAACATAAGCTAAGCATCCAAATAACTTGAGGTATGAGTAGTCTGAGTGTGATCCTTTTCAAACTTCTTCATGAGTTTAAAACCAATAGCTTATGATGGGCATAAGTTAATAAGATGGACTGCAGTTGTCTCAGCCTCTCCCCAAAATCTCTTTGGTACACCTGATCCAAGAAGCATGCACCTCACTCTCTAGGATAGTTATATTCATCCTTTCAACTACTCCATTCTGCTCTGGATTACAAAGAGCTGACTTATGTCTCAAGATGCCCTTATTAGCAATGAAGGAATTGAATTCATCGGACAAGAATTCCAACCCATTATCAGTTTTAATCACCTTGAGCCTCTTGTTTGTTTGATTCTCCATCTCCACAAATCATTCCTTGAATTTCATGAAAGTATCATCCTTGGACGTCAATATAAACACCCACACCTTCTATGACAAATCATCAATGATGGACAAAAAGTACCTTCCTCCACTCCTAGTGGTAGTTCTTGCCGGTCCCCATAAATCTGCATGCACATACTCAAGTATGCTCTGTGTGGTGTGTTTCCCAACACCATAACTGTTCTTCTTGGCTTTCCCCAACACACAGAATTCACAAAGTTCCATCTTATGTATTTTGTCTCCACCTAAGAGTCCCATCATAGATAAACCCATAAGACCTTTCTCTCCAATATGTACTAGTCTTCTATGTCATAGAACGGTGTTGTCAGAACACTGCAGGGTGTTCCCAAGACATTGTATGCTGCCAGCTTCTCCAGTGACAACCTTACCTTGTAGATAATACAATTCCCTCCTTTTCAGAGCTTGCATACCTACCACATCCCCCATAAAACCTGAAGGACACCATTACCACTTGCATATGTGTATCTCTTACTGACACTTAATCCTAGAGATATCAAGTTCCTTCTCAGGTGTGGCACATACCTCACATTAAGCAAATCCCTTACTACTCCGTCAAACATCTCAATTCTCACTGTTCCCATACCAGTTATCGCACATGGTCTATCATCTTCAAGGGAAACTAGTCCACAGTTCATATGCCTGAAAGTTGAAAATCATTCCTTGATATATGTTATATGGAACGACGCACCTGAATCCATAACCCATTCAGTTAAATTACCAGATTGAGTGACTGAAAGTACCTTAGTGATAAGAGCTTCAGCAGTGTAATAGGCCTCTGATGCATTTGTAATGTCCGCGCCATGATTAGTATTTGGTGTTCACCCTTTCCCTTTTGCGCTTTCAGACTCATAAAATCCTTCTTCAAGTGCCCCTGATTCTTGCAATAATAACACCTCCTTATTTCAGGACCCTCCTTGTTATTTTGAGTTTTCCTTTGGTCGGTATATTGATTCTTCTTTGGTGGAAACTTTTGATATTGTTTCACCATGAGGACTTCTCCAGTACTGAGTGTTGGGGTAACACCCTCCTGATCCAGCTCCCTTGATCGTAATGCAGATTCGACAGTGTCCATTGTCAATGCTTCTGACCTCCCGTACACCAAAGCATCCTTGAATGGGACAAGATATCTTGGGAGTGAATTTAACAAGATAAATTGCCTTGTCATGGCTACTCATCCTGTTCTTCTCATCAGTTACCAGATTGTCATGATGGGCGACCATCTTCTTGAACAAATCCAACTGACTCGTGATTGATTTTCCTTCAACCATCTTAAATGCGAATAACCTCTGTTTAGTATAGATTTTATTTGCATCAGACATGTTGTTATACAATTCTTCTAGCTTCTCTTATATTGCTTTTGCTGTCGAAAGGTCACCAATTTCAATAAGGACATTTTCTCCCAAAGCTAATAACAAAGAATTGTAAGCTTTGCTCATGATCGATTTTTTATCCGCAGCCGACACGGTTTTCTCGAACCTTTCCGTCAGTGCATCGACCACACCTGCTGCATTAACAGAGCACGCATTCTTTCCTTCCACAGATCGAACTCTGTCTTCCCTTCAAGCAGTTTCAGGTCGAACTTCGAATACGCCATTGATGAATAGATACAATTGATTCTCTTCCCACATACGACGCCAATTGTTAGGTTCCAACAATACAAATCATCCCAAATACAATCCAACGATCTCCAAACCAATCAACAAATAAACGCAAGAAGATAAGTAAACACACAACACAATATTTACGTGGTTCGGCAATTGCCTACATCCACAAAATACCAAGATTCTATTAACCAAGATCCAAAACGCAGTATACAAGGAATCGACCAAACTACCAAGCTATCCAGCTCCGTTCTCTCTTCCTCACCGTGTTTCTCTCTAGAAATCTCAATGTGCTTGCATATGTTTTCTCATGATTTATTCTAGTACTTACATGTCTATATATACTAGAGGAAATCAACATATATTCCTTTTCCTAACCACAAAAGAATCTATTCTAACTAGAAAAGAAAACTCCAGCTCCAAGCAAAAGAATTCAAGTTAGATTCGAATTCTAACTGTCTCCTGTGTCTTCAGTGTTATCGCCACACCAAACAGCTCTAGTGTTATATCCAAGTGTCACCAGTACACTCTAACATCACACATTGTATATTCTTAATCCAGTGTATCCAGTATACCATGTTCCATTACTACCTTAAATATTAAGCTAACCGACTTCACAAACCCTAATTTTATATAAATCCTTGGTGTTTAGAACATTCAGTACTTAAGTACATATATTTTTGCAAGAGATGGTATCTCGAAGAAACGAAATTACTATGACATACTCTATTTAACTTCAAACACAATGTGTTTAATAAACCTTCATTATATATGCATAACTCGCATTTATAAACATGCAAAATGTAGTTATAATATAAATGTATATATAAAAATAAATATGTTAATTTTACATATAGTCTCTTAAAAATTACTATTACCATTATGCTATCTAATTTTAGTTATCGAAAACAGTGCTACCCATTCACCACATCATAGAAAATTAAATTCAAGAATAGTGGAGTGATTTCGATATAGATTTCATTAAATTCAAGTATAGTGGAGTGATTTCAGTATAGATTTAATACAAATTATACTTTATATTTTCATAACCTATATGTCGAGTTCATAAACTAATATATGTTTATATCAGTTCAATCAACTAGTTTTAAACTATTTATTTATGGGTCTGAAATCTGAATCAAACCATGTAACTATGTAAGTATCAAATTAGCCTAAAACTTTGGAAAATTATTCCATGACAGAAAGATTTGGAAAATTGGAAGATCATACACTTATCGTTCTCTGACACTCTTATTTACTGGAGAGGAGCCCGATGTAATTTTCTAGAATCCAAAGGGCTATGTGCAATATGATTAATTTGGGAGCGACATATAAATTCATAATACTGAAGCTTAATGATAATGTAATTTATTGAAGTATATTAAACAAAATATTTTAATTCATAGACTTATCCTTTGTGAATCACAATGCAACGACCTAAGAAATTTCTGAGAACTTCCTTTGTGTTCCTTTTATGTTGGAACTTTAACAGCTTTTTTTTTTTTAAATATAAACCCTGATTAATCATTTGATTAATTGTCGGTCAGATTTCATTTTGTTACATGTGAAAAGAGCGACTATGATGTAATGAGCAGAATCTTTATAAACCGTAAAATATCCTCGTGTATCCAAAAAGTTAGTTTAATATCAATTTTATTATTTCGCACAAACGAAAATATTACGTGAGTATATTAAGTCGAATTGGAATTTTAACGTCGAGCGGATTCGACGTTAAAATTGAGAATTGGTATAGTATTAATAAAATAATAATAAAAATAATAAAATGAAAATTATTTATTAATTTTTCTATGGCTCGAGTTCGACTCAAAAAGTGCCTGAGAGTCGATTTTATATTTTTTCGGATTTTATTTACGAGTCGTTCGGAAGCCAGAAGACACCAGTTGTATATAATGGCAAAAATACCAGATTACCCTTGCCCCATTCTTCTTCTTCCTTTGCCAACGGGGCCATTATGGTCCTTTTACTATCATCTTCTCCCCCAAACAGGCCTCCTTCTCTGTTTCACCCGCTCCATCCGCCATTACTGTCGTGCCAAGCCCCAATTCACCATTCAACACCCCCACCTCCGTGCCGAATCCGCCAGCCCCCATGCCGAGTCGCGCCCATTACCGTGCCAATTCCTCCGCATCGCTCCTGCTCCGTGCCAATTCGGCCAAGACCACGCACGTCCCACCGGCCATGGGCGGCGCCGCCATGGGCCCCTGCCCACGTGACCGTGGCGGCCGTGCACACGTGGCCCAGGACAGAGAGATATCAAAGAAACGTGGCAAGATGAGAGGAGGCGGTCAGACGTGATTCACCGGACACGTGTTGGTCTGGCAGGCCACCAGCCGCCCATCCCCGCCGACACCATGGCTATATATAGCCGGCTCCTATCCCATTTTCTTCACCCATCATCTCTTCTTCTCCTCCTGCTCATTTTCTCCTCCTCTCTAAATTCCCGCCTCCAGCCACAATACACCACCACAAGCGGCGCCCTACTCCGTCCACCACACCACCACCACTGCCCGTCTAATCCGGAATTGAGTCATTTGCTCGACCAAAAATTTCGGTAAGTATCTCGATCGTATTTCGATTTATTCGAATAACGAATGAGAAATTAATTAATAATTCCTCGCAGCCGTGCCGCACCGTCAACACCACCTCGAAACGCTGCCCGTCGTCACCCCACCTCGCGCTCGACCCTCGCTCGGTTAGTGTCGCGATTATCCCTCGTTTATTATCGTTAATTATCGTTAATTATCGGTTATTATCGTTTATTATCGTAATTCAGGAATTTAAAATTATATTGTCATACTGTTTAAATTATTAGAATAGCCTGTAATATTAAATATTGTATATAGTGTAACTGTAGTTGGATATTACGTCGACTGGCCGTCGACTATAGGATGGTTGCCGCGGGTTGCGGACTATTTGTTGAGTTTGAATTATACTGTATACTGTTGGGTTGCGGGTAGACGTCGACTGGCCGTCGACTAGGAAATTGTAGTAAAATAATATTGTTGGTGATGTTGCACTGTTGAGGCATTTACTGGCCAATTTCTGTTATAGGTTTGGAAAAATATACTGAGACAGACTTGTCGTCTGTTGTCTGAATTTATCTATTAGGAGTCATATACCGGAGGTAATTTTAGAAAATAAAATAAAATGTCACATTGACGGTTTTCAGAAGAAATAAATAATTTTAGGAAATTATGTAAGACTGGAAGCTGACTTTTGTTAAATAGCGTCGACTGTTTTAAAACGTCGATTATTTTAAACGTCGAATATTTAATTAATTAAAGTGTCATAAGTATTTAGGAAACTCGGATATGGAATCCATTTACATACGTCATAGGACCTGGTGAACTAGCGTACTTAGACGTCGTCATAAAATTATGGGGAAATTATCGGGAGTCTTTTAAGTTATTCAGTGTCGGGAATTGAGTAGTATTGTTTATCTATTTATGAGGAATTTCGGAGTCACTTGACATGCAAGATATCTACGGTGAGTGATTACAAGCTTTCGGCATTCGCCCTGGGAAATTTGATACAGTTCATTCCGTGCATTTTCATACCTGTTCATGTTATCTGCCTGACTGTCTAACCCTGACTGCGACTAAACGACGACGAACGATCGACTCCGACTCGTTGACCAATTTACATTACTAACTGTATCACTGTAGATGACATGTATTAGGAAACCTTACCTGTATTGACTTGATACTTTAAAACCCTAGTTACTAATTTATACTGTACATTGAGACCGTTTTATTGATCTCAATTACGGACCCTAATCATGTTTACTGATACTGTTACTGATCCCGTATACTGATCCTGTTTACTGATACTGTTACCGATCCTGCATATTAATCCTGTTTAACTGATCCTCATGCACAACATTGCACGAATACTGTTTTCCTGAAAAAGCAACCACACACTAAAAACTGTTTTGGGAAACCGTTGGCATCCTGTTTAGCTGGGTGATGACACTTGCAACAATATTGTCATGTTACTGTTATTATCGCTGGGTGATGACACCTGCAGCGATCCTGTCCTATTACTGTTATCGCCGGGTGGTGACACCTGCCGCGATCCTGTCCTATTACTATTTACGGTTTTCCCACTGTTCAAAAATAACTGCCTGATCAGCGTGTGTGTTGGTTTGCTGTATTATCGCATTTCATACGCATATTCATGCATGCTTGGCTATCCTCACTGACTGCTTGTGACTGACACTCTCCCTGTTTCAATAATTTTGTTTCCCAGATTTTTAGGACGCATAAAGGATTGGGTAGCTAGCAGACAGCCGGTCTCAGACTGATTTCCGCTGCTAACAATTAATATAAATGTGTGGTTTCCTGTTTTCAATTATCCAGTACATTTATGTATTGCAACGGATAATATTTTCATATATTCTGATATATATGTATTTGGAATATTCGGCACAACCCTTGACGTCTGAACCAGATCTGGGGCGTTACATAGTGGTATCAGAGCCCAGTTCAGACCAATAGGATTGTGACGTATTTCCAAATACCAACTCCTAAAATTATTTTCAAAATTGGGGAGCGGAGTGACACATAAATATGCACTGTTATTATATATATGTTACTGACTTCGACAGATGAGCGACGACGAGAGTCGTGATTGGGATAATGAGCGAAACTTCGTACAGTCCTGGGTCGACGAGGCCCATACTGGAAGAATGCGTTCTAGGCAGATGGCTGCACAACTGGCAGCAGAAAGGAGGGCTCATGCCAGTAGCCGAGAATGTCTCCGAGCCGTAGAACATCGGATGCACGCCATCTGGAGTGAGATGGAGTATGTGAGGGATGAACTATCCCATATTGATCATACTCTGGAGGATTCATCATCCCCACCGTCAGAGATAGCCCCACCGTTGCACGCAGCTCCCTCGGCCATAGTAGGAGGAGGCATGAACATTGCAGGCCTGAGTGGCACCGCTCCCGGCACCCGTGAAACCCACGCATCCGTACCAGCAGCGTCCTCTGGTTCCACAGTATGTGTCATCCGAGGAGGAAGATCCGTCTGAGGGCTCGAGGCAGGACGGATACAGCCTGGACGATGAGGCGTCGACTTGTCGACGCTAGAGGTTCCGAAGTTTATATACATTAGTAACCTTAATCTGTGTTCTAGAAACTAAGTATTGTAAATAGGTGTGTACTTGTCAGTTAAGTTAGAAATAAACCGGTCAACTCGACCGAAAGTTCTGTAAGTATGTACTGAATGAAGTTTTACGAATTAACGCCGGTTTGAACTTCTTTACTTATTATACTATAGCTAACCTGAAACCCTTAACTCAAGGAATAACAGGTTCTAAGTTAAAGCTTTTAGGGGGATCGGATTAAGCGAAAAAATTTGTAGACTTTAAGTAGTGATCGCCTATCAGTATCCTAACCGTTATCGTATTTGCAACGGATTGTTAACCGAATTACGTAATTCTTCGCATTTCAGACAGGTAAAATGTCTGAAGCCGACAGCCAGCAACCCGAAGCTCAGGGAGAGGAGTATACACCCCCACAGCCAGCTTCACCGAACCCTGAGACAACTCCTCCAACCCCCGGATGGGAGAAACCAACACTAGAGGAAGTATGCAAGAAATGTTGTCCTTCTGGACCTTTCTTACCCAACAGTGGCATAACCAGCAGCCACTAGCTACTGCAACCCGATTGCCGACCGTCCAGAGCGACGATCAAGTGTTGGAACGTTTTCTCAGGTTCAATCCCCAAGTGTTCTTTGGGGAGATTGATGACAAGAAGGTCGAAGAGTTTTTGGCCCGATTGGAGAAGATTTTTGAGGTTCTGAGCTACACGGAAGAATAAAAGGTTAAATATACCACCTACCGGCTAGAAGAAGCCGCTAGGAACTAGTGGGTGCTAGTAAATCGAAGATGGAAACAGGAAGGGATTCCATCGACCTGGAAGAACTTCGTCCAAGAGTTTAACGACAAGTTCGTACCTGAAGTGATTCGAAACGCCCGAGAGCGGGAGTTTCTGGAATTAATTCAAGGAGGTAAAAGTGTAAGTGAGTATGAAGCGGAATTTTCCCGCTTGATCCAGTACGCTCCTCATTATTGGGACGATGAGAAGCGGAAGATCCGTAAATTTGTGGAAGGCCTGAGACTAGACCTACGTCGGGCCTTAGTTTCAGTAAATCACGTGAATTATGTCAAAGCTGTAGAAAAGATTCTACAGGTTGAAGCTGAGTTCAGGGAAATACGGAAGCTAGAGGAAAAGCTTAAGAGGAATAGACCCGAGAATTCCTCCTTTGTAAATAAACGGCCAATGAAAACCAAAGATCTCGAGCAGGCCCGAGGAGACCCCCATCCCCGAGTTGAGTATGCTCCAAAGAACCCGTCAGCAAGGAACCCCACTACAACTGCCTGTTCCTTTTACAAGAAATCCGGCCACACCGAGGCCCAATGCTGGTTTAAGAATGGACGCTGCCTAAGATGCGGCAGTGATCAGCACCGTGTGCAGGAATGCCCGTCGGCATCATTAAGGGAGTCGCGCCCTAATGCTCCCACAAATGCCAAGCCTGTTGAACGCCAGAATATCCGACCAAGAGCGTTCATGATGATCGCCGAACCAGGAGCCCTTCAGCACTCAATGCAATTGAAGGTACGATTTCTATTGCCTCCATCCCTGGTACAACATTATTTGAGAGCGGCGCAACACATTCTTTTATTGCTACCCGATATGCTAGCAAGTTAAATTTTACTCCCGCGAAACTAGCGTATTACTTTGATATTGAATCCCCTTTTGGCGGTAGTGTAGTATCAGACAAGGTTTACACTAACTGCGCGGTTGAGTATATGGGCAGAAGTTACCTCGCAGATTTGATAGAAATAATATTAGACTCGCATGACTTAATTCTGGGCATGGATTGGTTGTATATCCACCATGCGATCCTCGACTGCCGGAACCGACAAATTTCCTTCAGGAAACCGACTACCTTTGAAGCTTCCGTATCTGTCCAACCCCAAGTAATATCCGCAGCTAAAGCATGTTAATGCTTAAAGCAGGGATGTCAAGCCTACTTAGCCTACCTGATTAACCCGGCATTGGATCAAACTAAGATAGAAAAC